>JAMPIV010010159.1:0-110000 GCA_024509875.1 Oreohelix idahoensis
TTAATATCAACCAGACAAAAACTACAAAACTTGCTGAAAACAACACTTCAGCTCTTCATTGAAACATCACTAATTGAAAACGTAAGTGAACACAGAACTCTAGGTATCACTGTTGACCAACACCTAAGTTGGAACTCACATGTACATGCACTCACAAAGCAAACAGCACAAAATGTTTACCAATTAGCCAAAATTAAACATTTCCTGGATGAAGAGGCAAGGAAAATGTTCTACATATCTCATATACAAACGCATCTAGACTATTGTTCCACAATCTGGGATGGTTGTTCTGTCTCCAACACAAAAAGTCTCCACTCGATTCAAAAACGCGCAATGCGCCTTGTTGCCGATAAACACCAATCACATTGTATAGATTTATATAATTATCTTCAAACATTACCCCTCAGGAAGCGCTTCCTATTTAACAAAGGGAAATTTATTCACAAAATCCTGTCACAGAATGCTCCAAAGTATCTTTGGCCGCTTTTAAAATATAATGAGTTTGGGACGCAAAGACAGCGAGGAAAGTAACTGTTTACCCCACCTCATCTTGATGAACCTAAAAAAAGTCCCTGAGTCATTCAGTTGAACACCGTTTGAATATTTCACGAGTTCTTATAACATACCCGTGAATATGTCTCAAATCGATAATTTACTGTACGAAGAATTCAATTTTTATGTTTTGTTGTTGTTGGTGTTGTTGTTGTTGTTGTTTTTTTTTTTAAATTCATTATTATTATTATTATTTTAAATTTTATTTTATTTTTTATTTTATTTTTATTTTATTTTAAAAACATACTTTAATTATGAAAATTATTGCAAATGTAATATTACTTTTATAATGATAAATGCCTTAATAATGCTTAAAGTAAATGTGAGGATGAAAGGATATAGTATACATGATGAGAGAGAGAGAGGAAGGGCAGAATGTCAGACGGGCCTGCGTGCCCAATTCTTAACCCTTTGAAAATAAAGTTCGTTCGTTCGTTCGTTCTCTGGGAGACTTCTCTCACTGCCAGCAAGTGTTAGATCTCTGTGAGACTTCTCTCACCGCCAGCAAGTGTTAGATCTCTGTGAGACTTCTCTCACCGCCAGCAAGTGTTAGGTCTCTGTGAGACTTCTCTCACCGCCAGCAAGTGTTAGATCTCTGTGAGACTTCTCTCACCGCAAGCAAGTGTTAGGTCTCTGTGAGACTTCTCTCACTGCCAGCAAGTGTTAGGTCTCTGTGAGACTTCTCTCACTGCCAGCAAGTGTTAGGTCTCTGTGAGACTTCTCACACTGCCAGCAAGTGTTAGGTCTCTGTGAGACTTCTCTCACCGCCAGCAAGTGTTAGGTCTCTGTGAGACTTCTCTCACCGCCAGCAAGTGTTAGGTCTCTGTGAGACTTCTCTCACCGCCAGCAAGTGTTAGGTCTCTGTGAGACTTCTCTCACCGCCAGCAAGTGTTAGGTCTCTGTGAGACTTCTCTCACCGCCAGCAAGTGTTAGGTCTCTGTGAGACTTCTCTCACCGCCAGCAAGTGTTAGGTCTCTGTGAGACTTCTCTCCCCGCCAGCAAGTTTACCAGTCAAACGGGTAACTTCAGCTATTTTATGAATAATTAAAAGTCGTCCCTACAATAGTTACATTAATAAACATAGATCATACAACAGTGCGGTTTTTATATAATCGGCTGACACATGACTAGGATTGAAAGTGCGTGGCGCATGGCAATCTAAACATTTGGGGGGGGGGGGTGGCGGGACGTTAGCACTCACCAGATTGGCAGAGTGGCCAGAGCGCTTGCCTCTCGCAGCAAAGTTATCAGGTTGCGGGTTCGAGGCGTAGCGGCGGCACGCTTCAGTCTACCCAGATGTAAATGGGTACTTGTCTCTAGAGTTAGGGTAAGCAAAGAAAGCGAGGGACTGAAATAGTCATTCCACCTCATAAAGCTGGACTTAGAACAGTTTATAACTCTTCACTCCACTACGGCAGTATCTTACTTTAAGTTTATATGACTTATGGCGGGATCATCTGTATCAGTAAAGACCATTCACGTGGTTTGACATGACCTGGGACTGTGACAAAATAACCTCATTAGTTATATTTTCCTATTTTTCTTCTCTTCTTCTTCCGTCCTTAGCCAAAGACCGACCAAGCAGTCAGAGGCCATCACGCCTTGTGGCGTCTTAAGGGCAACAGCAGATTGATTTTCTCTGTTGTAGTTTCCCATCACGCCTAGCGGCGTCTTTAGGGCAACAACAAATAGATCCATCTGCCGTTGTTTCCGTAATCGGTGTGACAAGCCAACGGGTGATCAGCCCATTGGGCATATTTTCCTATGTTTCCTGTAAATTCATTCTGTGCTCTTCCCGTTACTTTTTTCCCCACCTCTGAAGTAGTTGTGATTTTCTATTCATTGTTAACACTTTCTGCCTTCAACTCTTATCAAGCCTGGGCTTCATCGACAATCTTTACTAATTATTGCAATCACTGACTTTCGTTTGCTCCCATATTGACTCCTGGATCTGTAGAGTGCAAGGTTGTTTAAGAGTGCGTTACACATTTCGGACCAGATAGTGAATGGGAGCGCCCGGACTAATACGTAAACGCAGCAGAGATGGCCACAGTCAGTTGTCTTATCACTGATAATATTTTCTATCTGGCCAGTTTTGCTTGATAATTGTTTGTGTGCACAGGAACGTGTCGGTAAATATCCATCTGGTGACAGATTAAAGACACGCACGAAATGATGTAATTGTTTCCGGACAAGATTTGTCGTAGGCAATAGTGACAATAAGTTGTCAATCTTGAAAGATATTATCAGTGATAGATCTTTGAATTGGTGGGTTGTAAACAAGAACAATATCTATGGAAAAAAATACCTTATATGGGAGTTACTTGTAAAAAAATCACATTTTATGTGTCATGCAGGACTTTTCCAAGAGCGGGAATTGGGGATGGCCCCTACCAAAATACGCAAGTTGAATGCTATTGGTTTGGCATTTGAGAAGTTAAAATACAACATTTCTGATGGAGCCTTGTCATATAGTAGCAACGTGAATGTTGCTTATAATCTAGCACATTCTGAGTCTAAGGCACTGCTAATTCAATTCGTCAAGTAGACAGTCAGACAAGCCAGGATAAAGAATAGAATCAGGATTCTAAGTTAAAGGACCAGGCAACGTATTTGAGAATTTTCTGGACTTTGACAGCAAGAAAACTCTACCTATATTAATACGGAAAGCACGGAATCCTTGGAACCTGAACGCGTAGTGGGATTCTATCGTAAAATAATACCCCAGACCACGTTAAGAGACATCTGAACCAAGTTGCCGTAACTATTTGACTGAGCCAGAAGTCTGTATTGCCCAAAAGCTATTTGGGGTAAGTTGTACATTTTATCATTCTATATTTTGCAATATTAACATGTGAAAATTGTTCGTTTCACACTCAGACAGCTGAGTGAAAAGGCCCTTGAGTATAAGAGTGAGATCCATCTTTGTTTCTTAGATCTGGAAAAGGCGTTTGACAGGGTCCCCTGGAGCAAACTTTGGGACTGTTTTGCAAGGAAGAACATTCCAGCACCTCTTATTCATGCTATATAGAGCTTCTACAAGTCTTGCAGAAATTATGTGAGGACGGCAAACCATAAGTCAGAAGAGTTCAGGACCACCACTGGTGTAAGACAAGGTGATATCCTGTCACCTTATCTTTTCATACTCCTCATGGACGATGTCATCAAGGCATGTAAGTAGAGAACAAGAAAGTATTAGGTGGGGTACTGGAAGATGAGACAGGTCTGTATTTCAGAGCTGGCATTTGCTGATGATGTTGCCCTGATTGCTAAATCAGAGGCACATCTCCAATCCAACCTGCAAGTCTGGAAGGAAGAGCTGGAGAAGAGAGGGATGGTCATAAGCAGCTCTAAAACAAAATCCATGGTGATATCACGAGAAGAAAGAAGACATCAGATTAAGCTGGGAGAACAGGTTCTGGAGCAGGTCGACCACTTTAAATACCTCGGAGCTATTATAGACCGAAAGGGAGGCATTAAAGAAGAGTTGGCCACTCGAAAAGCAGCAGCTGGGAG
The DNA here is from genome assembly GCA_024509875.1 of Oreohelix idahoensis. Lineage (NCBI taxonomy): Eukaryota > Metazoa > Mollusca > Gastropoda > Stylommatophora > Oreohelicidae > Oreohelix > Oreohelix idahoensis. The sequence goes on from JAMPIV010010159.1 coordinate 4,069, forward strand.
ACTTTTTCAGGCCATAAATCGAGGATTCCTCAGCAAGAGAGAGGTTTGTAAGAAAACGAATGTGATAGGGTGGGCGAGAAGATGATGATGATGATGTATTGTGATGTGTGATCACTCTCTTGCTTCACTCGCACCGACCCGAACAACAATAAAACTCTTGATTCTAGAGGCAGGGACTATATTTATTTTTACAGCCCATTCAGTGACAAAGCAAACATTAAACAAATAAACTACAATCTCACCATGTAACACAGATTGCTACCGAAACACTACTGCCCTAGCATATGAATACTTAATATGGAGGCAAACCACACTGTTGGCCCCATGCTCCCTCGGGAGCGGAGAAGAGAAATATATACCTTGAAGTGAGCCCCCGTGCTCTCACAACCATTCCTCACATAACCATAATTAAATAATCATAAAATGGACATAGAATAATATTCAACTGTATGTACAACAAATACTCTCAGTAATGAGAATAAGCTACTACCTCGTAACTGATCTATCTCAATATTCGTTACTGCATTCTGAAGCATGTCGTATGTGACGACTGGTGCGACTGAGAATCTCATCACACGAAACACATCGTTACCGAAACAAATCACTGCCATAGCATAAAAATGCTTCTTGTCGGCTTGTGATAGACACCAGCCACATTGGTGTTTCCATGCTCCGCCGGGAGCAACCAGAGAAACACATGTCTCAACAAAGGAGTGGCCTCGCGCTCTCCAGAAATCTAAATACATATTCTCACCTCACAGTAACCCATTAAATATACAGTAGAATTATCAATAAACGTGAAATACACTAAATTACTCTTACATTAGAAAAGTAAAATATAATTATTCTCGACTTAAACCAAACTGGAACTAAATACACAACGTGTCACATGGCGTAACATTATAGGTTTACCACGCGGGGCGTGTTATTCGCTGCTTTTTATATAGTCCTCGCCACGTGGCTACAATCTTGCTATTGTTAATCTTATCTACATTCCCGTGAAATAGCTTCATACTATATCTGCCTTTTTGATAACATTTCTGTCCAGTTTCATGTATAAAACACTCTCCTACTAAATTTGCCCGGTCTGATGGATGAAATACTTGATACTAAATTCTCACATCTGGATTTAGGCTTTGCGTGCCTAATAAAACCTATCAAACATTATTTTCACTCATCTATCATTCTTCAAGACTAAATCATAATGTCCTAAAAAGACATTTCCTTTGGAAAAACATCTATCTATTTCACTAAACATTAAAACAGACTCGTGCTGAATATAATTCTAGAATTATATAAAATTAATTCTAATTTAAATTAACTCACGTGCTCAATGCATTTACAGTTTGGCTCTGTCGTCTGTTCTCTCTGGCGGCTGATACTAGGAAAAGGTCCGCTGGTAGCTCGCTATCTCTTTTTATAGGCACTAGGCTAATCACTCACTTTACTGCGCTAGGCGTATTAATCTTGACTACTTAAATATCACACGCGATTATCGCTTAGGAATAGCGAAAACACAAATAAAACCTACAGCTATTTAATATAACACAATTCTACACCACAACTTAATTTAAATGCATTATTATGGCATTTTCATCAATCTTCTACTTCAGATTTTTCACAACCCAGGCTCGCGCCGTCACGTGATCTGACAGTCACGTGGGCCGACCGAAAATATATGGGCGACAAACATGCCTTGAACTGAAGTGGGGGTGGGGCCTCAGGGGTGTCTTCCCGGCCCATCACATATCTCCCTCCTGATTTTGTTGTCGTCCCGACAACATCACCACCTCTGGCGCTTCGATCGTAGCCTCTTAGATCGTTGGTGCTGCGTATGACTCTTTCTCTGCGGCGATGCTTTAGGCTGAGCTTCTGTCATCGGTACAACCCGGCTGGGGACTGTCTTGGTCGACATGTCCCTAGTTGTGCTTTGTCGGGCTGGCAGTTGCTGTGGTCTAGAAGATTCGCCTACTTGTGCCGCGTCGCTGCTGGCTTGTGACATCTGCTTGCCAGTGCATGTAGCTGTCGAATCTGTAGGGGGATCGCTCTTGACGTGTTCTGCACTCATTTTGTGTGGACGGTGGCTTACATTCCCCACAGTCTGCTTTTGATGAGTCTCCTCTGCTGAACCTTGATTTGCACTCCCTCCTATCTGCTTAGGACGGGTTTCCTCCCCTAGACGACGCGTAATTTTCTCGGCGCCCTTAGTGTGACAGTTGTCGTGGCCATCTCTTGGCTTGCGCCCTAAAGGCAACCTGGCTGTGGCAGTCCGTCTAGGGAAAGAGCTTCTTGAGGGACAGGCGGCTATCAAATGTTCAGTTGACTTGCATCCAAAGCATCTTTTCAGGAGCGGGCCTTGTGGGCACTTGGCTGCCATGTGGCCTGAGAACTCACCACAATTATAGCACCTTATCTTTCTGGGCTTCCTCTGTGCCATGGGTCGCTTTCTGCTGCCCTTACACTCTTGACCGCCAATGCCGCATACATAAATTGCTTCCATGCCCTGGACCGATGGTTTGCTGTCAAACTCTACTCTCTCATTTCTCGCCAGACTCCGGAATCCCTTTCTGAAGATCTTGGTCTGATGTACAAATACATCAATACCTCCATCATCTGGCGTGATGAATCCCCATCCCCTGCGGACACTGTACCACTTGCAAACTCCTTTTCGCCTTGTCGGTGCAGCTGCACTGGTCGGTACTGTCAGCTCACTGCTTTCGTTAACAACAGCTTGACTCTCACATACCAGAACATGCACCTCCTCGTCGTGCTTTGGCTGTTCCCGTGGACACACCTCCTTGTCTTGCGTTGGCTGTTCCCGCGGACACACCTCCTCGTTGTGCTTTGGCTGCTTCCGCGGCTGGCATGGTGCTCTCTTTCTCTGCACCTCCTCTTGTGCTGGCGAACTGGACTCTGACATCTGTGCTATCTGGGATTTTAGGAAGGATAACTCTGCTCTGAGTGCCTCCTCCTCCTTCTTAACTTCTGCACTTGCTATCTGGACCCGTGTCTCAGGCTTTTTACTTCCACCATAAACAGCATATTCCCAAGGGAAATTCCTGTTCACCTCACTGACTTGTGGTTGCTCACTGTAGGCTTTTTTGACAATTTCCAGTAACTGCTCAGGGCTGGCCTTGGCTCCGCCATGTATCCGCAACTCCCTAGCGACCCATGGTGTAACGTTGTTCCAGATTAAATCTACTTTGTCTATCGCACTAAAGGACCCCATCTTCCACACGGCCTCTACCTCTTCCACAAACTCTTGCCAAGTGGGACTTCCCTCTCCACTAAATAGCCTTATGTCTGGCACCTTCACATACAATATCTTCACAGGCGCATTGATCGATGCCATCTTGCTGCAAGACCGCACTGCTGGGTGTTTACAATATTTGTTCGTTTGCTGTTTGCTCAGTGTCACTGTCTGCCTTATCCTGCCGACGACGCCAATTGTGATAGGGTGGGCGAGAAGATGATGATGATGATGTATTGTGATGTGTGATCACTCTCTTGCTTCACTCGCACCGACCCGAACAACAATAAAACTCTTGATTCTAGAGGCAGGGACTATATTTATTTTTACAGCCCATTCAGTGACAAAGCAAACATTAAACAAATAAACTAGCGAACATAACACCAAACCAAACAAACAAAACAAAACACCCAACAGTGCCCGATGCTAATCTGAAGAAGCAAACAAAGCACAGAATAGTTAAAATCATAATATAATACTGAATGAGAAACACCACGCTCTCACCTGTCAAAACTGTCCTACGCCGCCACCTGACACACTCAACTATCACACACACACTCATGTGTGTCGTCCAATGCGACTAGTATGGTGTTGTGCGTGGGGCTGGCAATCTCACCATGTAACACAGGTTGCTACGGAAACCACTACTGCAAGAGCACACACTCAGCTATCACACACACACACACACACTCATGCATGTCGTCCAATGAGACTAGTAGGGTGTTGTGCGTGGGGCTGGCAATCTCACCATGTAACACAGGTTGCTACGGAAACCACTACTGCAAGAGCACACACTCAGCTATCACACACACACACACACTCATGCATGTCGTCCAATGAGACTAGTAAGGTGTTGTGCGTGGGGCTGGCAATCTCACCATGTAACACAGATTGCTACCGAAACACTACTGCCCTAGCATATGAATACTTAATATGGAGGCAAACCACACTGTTGGCCCCATGCTCCCTCGGGAGCGGAGAAGAGAAATATATACCTTGAAGTGAGCCCCCCGTGCTCTCACAACCATTCCTCACATAACCATAATTAAATAATCATAAAATGGACATAGAATAATATTCAACTGTATGTACAACAAATACTCTCAGTAATGAGAATAAGCTACTACCTCGTAACTGATCTATCTCAATATTCGTTACTGCATTCTGAAGCATGTCGTATGTGACGACTGGTGCGACTGAGAATCTCATCACACGAAACACATCGTTACCGAAACAAATCACTGCCATAGCATAAAAATGCTTCTTGTCGGCTTGTGATAGACACCAGCCACATTGGTGTTTCCATGCTCCGCCGGGAGCAACCAGAGAAACACATGTCTCAACAAAGGAGTGGCCTCGCGCTCTCCAGAAATCTAAATACATATTCTCACCTCACAGTAACCCATTAAATATACAGTAGAATTATCAATAAACGTGAAATACACTAAATTACTCTTACATTAGAAAAAATAAAATATAATTATTCTCGACTTAAACCAAACTGGAACTAAATACACAACGTGTCACATGGCGTAACATTATAGGTTTACCACGCGGGGCGTGTTATTCGCTGCTTTTTATATAGTCCTCGCCACGTGGCTACAATCTTGCTATTGTTAATCTTATCTACATTCCCGTGAAATAGCTTCATACTATATCTGCCTTTTTGATAACATTTCTGTCCAGTTTCATGTATAAAACACTCTCCTACTAAATTTGCCCGGTCTGATGGATGAAATACTTGATACTAAATTCTCACATCTGGATTTAGGCTTTGCGTGCCTAATAAAACCTATCAAACATTATTTTCACTCATCTATCATTCTTCAAGACTAAATCATAATGTCCTAAAAAGACATTTCCTTTGGAAACACATCTATCTATTTCACTAAACATTAAAACAGACTCGTGCTGAATATAATTCTAGAATTATATAAAATTAATTCTAATTTAAATTAACTCACGTGCTCAATGCATTTACAGTTTGGCTCTGTCGTCTGTTCTCTCTGGCGGCTGATACTAGGAAAAGGTCCGCTGGTAGCTCGCTATCTCTTTTTATAGGCACTAGGCTAATCACTCACTTTACTGCGCTAGGCGTATTAATCTTGACTACTTAAATATCACACGCGATTATCGCTTAGGAATAGCGAAAACACAAATAAAACCTACAGCTATTTAATATAACACAATTCTACACCACAACTTAATTTAAATGCATTATTATGGCATTTTCATCAATCTTCTACTTCAGATTTTTCACAACCCAGGCTCGCGCCGTCACGTGATCTGACAGTCACGTGGGCCGACCGAAAATATATGGGCGACAAACATGCCTTGAACTGAAGTGGGGGTGGGGCCTCAGGGGTGTCTTCCCGGCCCATCACACGAAGATGGCTGTATACTGCTCCACCTATGTCCCAGTCTAGACATATGGATGCGAGTCATGGGCAATGACTACAACCTACAAAAGCCAGATCCAAACCTCAGAAATGAGGTATCTGAGGAAGGTGGTTGAAGTAACAAGAAGAGACATGGTCCGCAACCATACGATACGTCAAGGCCTAAAATGCCTACCCCTGCAGACCCAAGTAGAACAGTCCCAACTAAGATGGTTTGGCCATGTCTGCAGAATGGGAGAAGATCGGCTACCACGACAAGCATGGGAAACAAAGAGCCAGGGATCCAGACCCCCAGGACGACCCAGAGTCCGCTGGGAGGACAACATTAGACAATCTTTGAAAGACCGAGGACTAGAATGGAACCAGGCCAGGAGGGAGACAGCCGATAGGATAGTCTGGCGCTCTCTCTTCCAAACCTCTACACCTCACGGTAGAATGGGAACGCGTAAGTAAGTAAGAAAATTGTTCGTGGAAGTCCAAGATCGTACGAGGCTGGCAACATCAGCATAAATAATGATGGTTTCGTGAACCACCACTGCAAGAGCTGGTGACTACATGCGAGTTTCTCATAGAGAACCAAAAGCAGAGGTAGTCCCAAGTTCCGTATGGAGCAGGGAGTGGATGATGACAGATATGATGTACATAACTATTACATTAACCTTTTCAACCAGTGCATATGTAAATGTAAACATATTTTATATAAATGCAATGGGCGTTTTCCGGTCATTGGGATTATTATTAATGCTCAGAGAGGGTAAAGTTGCAGATCGGATGGTAGAATGAAAAGAAGGTACCCCTGATTTTCGTGTCAGGAGACCCAATACGCAGGAGGGATATTTTTTCTTTCTCATTTCATGATAATAGTCGGTGGTACCAATTGGTGGTGCGATTCTGTGGAACACGTGTGTGGTATAAGTGGCCTTTAGTCCAAGATAGACACCGACATCAGACGGGTCTTGAAGACGCTGGGCCATTTTTGTAATTACCTCACGATATTACGAGGGACGTGTTACAGCCATCAGACTTGACCAGTGACGAAAGTGAACCAGTCTATAACCTGCAAAGAACCAGCATCGGCTAGAGCAGAAACCAACCGACGTCTTAGTGGCAGCTAAGTACCTACTTAAAGCTGCCACGTTAACTCTTAAACCTAACATTTTAGAGCATAAGACCATCATCTATGATAAACCCTTTAGGCTAGAATTTCCATTATTTTATTTGTGTTGTGCATTTCATGTCGTCGTTTTGGAGTCTGCATCTGTGGTAGCAGCCCTCATTAATGCTGTATGAGTTTGTAGTGTGTTTGGCTCATTTTCTGGATTGTGTTGATAAGTATTTTAAAGATGAAAACATCAAGTTTGCCTGTCATGTGAGTTCGCTGTTTGTGTTTACCGAGTGAACAAGATGGCGGTTTTTGTGATGTGTCAACCGGACAGTGTTTCAAAACATTACAGATTTATTGAGGGCTATTGTTACTGCTCCAGGTACATTTTTGTATGTACCTGCAAGGATACTTGGAGAGGAGATGGGCACCGCCAAGCAAACCTCTTGCCCACTGAAATGTTATGATGGAAAGTCAACTCAGTAATAATTTGCCGGATCGGCCGATGCCCGGATTAACAACGACCGCGCTCTCATTGCCCCTTGAGAGTGATAAGTCAACGAATGGGGTACAAACACCTGTTTTGAAACTTCCAAGAGAAAATTTTGTTGTTGGAACTTGGAATGTACGCACGCTATATGCGTGTGGAAAAGTCAAAGAACTAACACATGAACTTGTTAGATACTCGTGGGACATCCTGGGCCTAGCAGAAGTCAGATGGACAGGATTAGGTGAATCAATAACGGATGATGGTCACAAAATTTGGTTTAGTGGAGATGAGTCTAAACATCAGCATGGAGTAGGTTTTATCGTACATAAAGATAGATTGAACTCTGTCATCAGCTGCACCCCAATAAATAGCAGGCTTATCACCATTCGTATTGCAGCACATCCAAAGAACATCTCCATCATACAGGTATATGCCCCCACTACTGACTATGAGGATGAGGCAATTGATACATTTTATGACAATCTGGATGAAGCAATTAAGAAAATTCCAAAGAAAGATCTTCTCATCGTTCTAGGTGATTGGAATGCTAAAATAGGGCCAGATGCATACGGTCACTGGGCTGGCACAGTGGGGAAATTTGGGACTGGAGAAACCAACGATCGAGGACTAAGGCTACTAGAATTTGCCAGCAACTATAAACTAACCCTTGCAAATACACTATTTCCTCATAAGTTATCAAGAAGAACAACGTGGCATGCCCCAAAAACGGAGATACATAACCAAATTGATTTTATTCTTGTATCCAAAAGATTCAAGTCCAGCATTAATAAAGCCAAGACTAGGACTTTTCCTGGCGCCGACATTGGTAGTGATCACGACATGGTATTGATGACGCTCAAGCTTAAACTCAAAAAGAACTATAATCAAAACAGATGTTCTCAGTTAAGATTCAATTTAGACAAATTGAAAGATCCAGAAATCGCGGGAATCTTTGAGGCAACTGTTGGAGGAAAATTCGCAGCTCTCAACTTTTTGGAGGATGATATCAACTCAATCACAGAGAACATGAAAGACGTGCTCATTGAATCAGCAACAGAAATACTTGGTAAAAGAAAGAAAATAAACAAACCATGGGTTACAGATGAAATTCTGAAGTTATGTGATACACGGCGAGAAATGAAAAAGGTTAAGAAAGAGGTTCCTGAAGCAGCATGGCAATACAGTATGGTGAATAAAAATATTAGAAAGAAAATGAAACAGGCCAAAGAAAAATGGGTAGCTGATCAATGTGAGTCCATTAATACGGGGCTAATAAAAGGTAACAGCAAGGCAGTTTTTGACACATTAAGAAGACTATCAAAACCCCAACAGCCCAGGGTAACTGTCATAGAAGATAGCAATGGGGCTCTGCTCAATGAAAAAACAGCTGTAATGAGAAGGTGGACAGAATATTGTAAAGAATTATATAACTGTAAACTTGACACTGACTTAGGCATATTAAACAACATTAAGTGCGAAAACAGAGAACTCGGAAATGCAGCAATACTACGGGAAGAAGTGGAAGAGGCTATATGTTCGATGAAAGGAGGGAAGTCACCGGGTGTGGATAATATACCAGCAGAGCTCTTGAAATATGGAGGACCAGATATAGTAAAAATCATGACAACAATTTGCCAGAAGATATGGAGTACAAAAAAATGGCCAAAAGAATGGACGCAGTCATTAGTAATACCGCTTCCAAAGAAAGGAAATCTAAAAATGTGCAAGAACTACAGAACCATTAGCCTTATTAGTCATCCAAGTAAGGTGATGTTAAGGATACTTTTGAACAGAATAAAACAGAAATCAGAAGAAATCTTGTCAGAGGAACAGGCTGGCTTTAGACCAAAAAGAAGTACCTCAGAACAAATCTTCAATATTAGATTACTGATCGAAAAACATCTCCAGCATCAACATGATTTATACCATAACTTCATCGATTTCACAAAAGCCTTCGATCGAGTCTGGCATGAAGGTTTATGGCAAATAATGAGAAAATTTAATTTTGATACCAACATCATAGATATCATTGAAGCACTATACAAGGACGCAAGCAGTGCTGTTTTTGCAAGCAATGACATTGGAGAATTTTTCAAAACAACTGTAGGAGTTCGCCAGGGATGTATCCTGTCACCAGTGCTCTTTAACATTTATCTAGAACATATTATGCAGGAGGCTCTCTGCGATTATAAATCAACCATATCGATTGGAGGCCGACCTCTGTGTAATCTACGTTTTGCTGATGATATTGATCTGATAGCTGGAACAGAATCAGAACTTCAAGACCTTACCTCTAGACTGGAGAAAGTAACAAGAACATATGGGATGGAAATTAATATAGAAAAAAGCAAGATATTGGTGAATAGCAATAAGAAACATGTTCCGACCAACATTACGTTAAATGGGCAAACGTTAGAAGAAGTTAACACCTTTAAATATCTCGGGTCCACTATATGTAGTGATGGAAGATCAAATAAAGAAATCAAGACAAGACTTGAGATGGCCACAGCTGCCATGACAAGGTTGAATGTGATCTGGAAAAGTAACATCAGTTTTCCTGTGAAGATCAAATTATACAAATCACTTGTATTATCTATTCTCTTGTATGGGTGTGAGGGCTGGACACTCACTGCAGATACGGAGCGAAGGATTCAGGCTTTCGAGCATAAATGTTATAGAAGAATTTTGCGCATTTGCTATAAAGAGCACAAAACAAATGTCTATGTTAGAGAGAAGATAAACACCTATGCAGGCCATCAAGAACCACTTTTGTCAATAGTGAAACGTCGAAAGCTTGCCTGGTTTGGGCATGTAACTCGTCATGACTCCCTTTCGAAAACGATCCTCCAGGGAACAGTCGAAGGTAAACGGAGAAGAGGAAGGCAAAGAAAATCCTGGGCTGATAACATCAAAGAATGGGCAGGACACGGTTTCTCCACACTTGTACGCATTGCTGAGAATAGAGAGCAGTGGAGGACCCTGTCTGTTGATGCTTCCACCATGGCACCCCTACGACCCATGACGGGTTATGGGTTGAGATGAGATGATGATTTTCCAATGTTAACTATAATTACTTATTATATTTGTTATCTGTATATATATATATATATATATATGCAAATGTACAGTTGATTTAATCATTTTTTGAGCGAACTGCATCCGTATATCATTTTAAACACCACACATAAATAGAGTTAGTGAAGTAATATTTTACTGAGTTAAATCAGTTGGGGGCTCATCAAAACGATAAAATTCTTACTCCTCATAGAAGGTCAGGGAAGATAGAAAGTTTACACGGCCTGGATTCCATCAGCCGTAGTAATTGATTTCTTAAATTGCTATGAGGTTCCCTAGAAGTGAAGCACCATTCTTCAGTTCACATCTCTGCCAAGAGTAATCTTGAGGTAAAGGTAGCTACCTAATAGATACTCTGAATTTTGGCCTCTGTTGGACCATCACTGCAGAGCAAGGGGAAGAAATCCCGTGACAGGGAACATCTGTAGCAGTAAGGCCCTACACTGTGGCCGTGTACACAGGGTATTATCTTCATTATTTTCCTCTGCTCTTACGGAGCATGGAGTCGCCACTACAACGGGTTGACTTGCAGGAATCATTCAACAAGCAGTCACTTTAACGGGTTGACTTGCAGGAATCATTCAACAAGCAGTCACTTTAACGGGTTGACTTGCAGGAATCATTCAACAAGCAGTCAGTTCAACGGGTTGACTTGCAGAAATCATTCAACAAGCAGTCACTTCAACGGGTTTACTTGCAGGAATCATTCAACAAGCCGTCACTACAACAGGTAGACTTGCAGGAATCATTCAACAAGCAGTCACTACAACGTTTTGACTTGTTGGAATCCTTCAACAAGCCGCCACTACAACGGGTTGACTTTATGGTGTGGCCGTACCAGCGGATGTGCAAATATTTGAGAGAGAAGTGTTGTATTATCGTATAGTTCGTTTCCCTACCCGACAGTAGGCAGTCACTTAGATCATGTAGAGTTAATTTAACCACTTAATGATTCTCCACAGTGCTGACGAATACATAGGATGAAGATGATGTTACAATCAGATGTATAGACCTCACGCTAACATCGGCTAAACCAAATCAAGCTTTATTTAATAAAAAGTCAATTCACTCCAACACTTGGTGGCCGACCTTCACTTGGTGGCACCTTTCTACAATAATGGCAATTGTACATAATGATACTGGCATTTTCTTTCTCTCAATTACGTCGTCTGTCGCTACTGCTTGATCTTACATGTGGTTATTATTCATTGTTCTACCTCTGATCTCATTCCCGTCCGACATAAAATTCTATCTTCTTCTGTCTCTGTTAGAGTAGCTTGGGGTATCTATATAGACTGGTCTAATACCAGGGCAGACAGTTTATACCAAGTCTCTCTCTCTATTGTAAATCACTATCGTCTTTTTTTTTCTGTGTTGTCTCAAAGTTCACCTTATTCTACACGATGTATATTACTTGCTAGTTTTGACATACCTGTAGTTTCTCGCCTCGGGCTGACCATCAAAATACTTGACAGGTAACACTGACCTCTTTGCTTCATGAATAAAACAAACATTCAAGCAGAAAACCTTCACCTATATCTATCAAGGTGGCTAAATGGGAACGGCGCGATGGCTGGGCAACATAGTTTTTTGTATAACGCGGAAGCCAACCGCATCCAGTGGCCTATTCGCCCCAGCGCACCATCCAAACGTGTTCTCCACTACACAACAGTTTAATACAGCAATGAATTTCGCTGGTCTACCTTGTTCACCCTCTAAAATCCGACTGCCCAATCTTTTTCCTCATTTAACATTTTTTTCATTCTTTGCTAAAAGTGTTCACTTCCGCAAACTTTTCTCGTGTGTATATATTTTGATCACTCACTAAGACCTTTCAAGGGACGTAATTTAAAGTCGTCTCCCTTTGCTAATTAAGCTCAAAACCCATAAACCCTTCTTTAACCCTATCACTAAAGCATCACTATGCAAATCAGAGGAAGTTGAGGGGAACTGCGGTAAGACGTGGAATACAATGGATGGGTTTGAAAAAAAATTGAAAAAAGGTGATTCGTCTTACGAGGACAAAAGACAAAGAAAATAGTCTACGTTACGGCCACAAGGCCTTCGTCAGGAAAGGAAAGAAAGTGAAGTCTAGATAGGACACATAAAAAACTTAATAAAATAATAAAATAAAAACTGGGTACTTCCCTGAAGGCAAGAACCGAAATTCGCTGTCTGTTGAAGAGCGCGTGGCTGAACAGAAAGCGACTTCCGCCGCCGGGTGTACACAATACATACTGAAAAACTAAAAAACGAAACCGGACAATAAACTACCCAACGGGATAAAAGTGGGGACTGGAAATAGAAGAGGACAGAATGAGTGGGAGATAAATAAATATGAAATTAAAAAATGTATATGGCATACAAATAGGAGAATAGGATAAGAGTGGAAAGAGTCAAATAGAGCAAGAGAGGAAAGGGTGACCTCAGACAAAGGTGTGAAAAGTGTTGAGACCAGCCGGTCTCAACACTTTTCACACCTTTGTCTGAGGTCACCCTTTCCTCTCTTGCTCTATTTGACTCTTTCCACTCTTATCCTATTCTCCTATTTGTATGCCATATACATTTTTTAATTTCATATTTATTTATCTCCCACTCATTCTGTCCTCTTCTATTTCCAGTCCCCACTTTTATCCCGTTGGGTAGTTTATTGTCCGGTTTCGTTTTTTAGTTTTTCAGTATGTATTGTGTACACCCGGCGGCGGAAGTCGCTTTCTGTTCAGCCACGCGCTCTTCAACAGACAGCGAATTTCGGTTCTTGCCTTCAGGGAAGTACCCAGTTTTTATTTTATTATTTTATTAAGTTTTTTATGTGTCCTATCTAGACTTCACTTTCTTTCCTTTCCTGACGAAGGCCTTGTGGCCGTAACGTAGACTATTTTCTTTGTCTTTTGTCCTCGTAAGACGAATCACCTTTTCTCAATTTTTTTTCAAACCCATCCTATGCAAATCAGTTACACCATAATTGAGAACTCACAAGAAATACTAAGCCAAAATACCGAACTAAACTAAGCAGTCACTACAACGGATTGACTTGCTGGTATCCTTCATCAAGCAGTCACATGATCTTGCAATGGTGGTTTATGTGGCAATATGTTTTACAGTATGAGTGTTATAAAACGGGGCGACATCTATTGATCTTTGTTTCACTCCGGCAGTATCGGTACATTTGTGGTACTGATTTTTTTCATTTGCTGTCAATTGTCGCACTTTTCTGTCTCTCTTTCTTCGTTATTTTTCTGCTAAGTAGCAGATATATGATTTTATCAAATCATTCGACACTCCCTGCAGGTGATAATAATCACATTTTCTTGCCGCTGCCCAGATTTATTGGCTATAGGCGCGGCAGATTAACACTTACGTCGGCCAGCGTACCGATAAAACCTGCGTGTACGCATCACCAAAGCTTGGAAAAAGGGAGACAACTAACAGACAGACATGGATGACAAGATTACTTTAGATAAAAGTAAGATTGCTACATCTCGAACACATGGTCATATGCGGTTACCGGTGTGTTTTTAAGTTTGTACACAAGGGCATCGGACATCTTATTACCATATATGGGAGAGTTGACCTCTGCCTTACGTTCAAAATTATCCGTTATCGGAATATTTTGAAATTGCCCCATAACACGCTTGTTTGAATATGATTGGAGTTTTTTGATAGCTCATAACAAAGGAAGGCATGGGAAGGCAGGGAATATAATCTGATCATTTTCTCAAGCTATTTTACTTGAGAAATCGCTCGCCAAGACACCAGACTGCTACACTGAAGAATTAGGATTCAGAATTCCTTCTTAAAATACCGGACACCCTTTGTTGGAGTATTTATCAAGACTTACAAACATAGCCCAGGAAATCTCTAACATTTTAAATAAGGAAACCGGGACTGAGGAAACTGAAGGACCACACACGAAGTTAGAGAGGGAACTTATTAAATTAACGACACCCCAGGCACGTGTAAGAGGCCGATTCAAGTCTCTTTTATTCATCTGAGCAAAACGTCTGTGAGTCAGGATTGGAATATTGGTGGTACCAGCAGAAAGTACCATCTTTGGAACAAGAAGGGAACCGTGGCCTAAGCTTTAAGACGAAGGACCCACGTAGTAGACTCTCCTTGTCGTTTATGGGAAACGAGCTTCCCCCGACAACCTTGATCAGAGACGATCGTGACCAGAGTGAAAAGAACCAACCTATGAAAAGGAGCAGAACCGTCATTGGCAGCTAAGTTCAAATATACGCTGCCACTTGAACTTCTTGTAACATCTCACATTCCCTAAAGACTGTGATGATAACTTTTCTTGATCCATAACTATTCAAATTATTTTCCAACTGTTAAAACCTAAAGTGATTATTAAATTTTGTTATTTGTAATTTTACAAACTTAGGAAAGGGTAAAGGATCCCGTTACATGCCCATTGAGGCATATTGGGAATATGGTGTTAGGCCCATATTTTCTTGACCATTGGCCCACTAGGGGTGACGTGGTCAGCATCATGCCGGCCGCCTTAACCTTCCCAGAGTTGCTCTGGTACCCAGTTGGGGCTGGGTCGACCCAGGAGCCGTTTGCGGCTTTAAAAATATCCCACTTCATCTGGGGATCGAACCATAGACCACTGAGCTAGGAAGCCAGTGCACTAACCACTATGCTACCGCGGCTTCCGTTACGAACCTAACTTCGATTTAATCCTTTTAAAGTTAGTGCATGTTAGTCTCAGTCAAATTACTACACACACTCTAAACAGAGCTATACTAAAATAATAGAATTCCACTGAGTAAATCAGGTGTGGGGGCTTAAACGAGCTGAAAGTAATAAGTGCTTAAGTCTTTCACAAAAGCGTCGGCAGAATTACAGAGTTAACATACTCAGCCAGAGCAGTATTGTTCTTTAATATTAGACAAGCATAAAGGTATGTTTTCAGGCACTCGTAAGAAATAAAGAAGTAGAACACTTGGACAACAGAAAAACAACAGACGTGAGTGGCTTACCCAGGGTTCGAACCCCGTACCTTCCGTACGACAACTCCGCCTAGCTATCAAGCGAATCACACTGACCCCACGGCCAGCAAGGCATCCCTAAAAAAGGATGCTTTACTGACTATTTATCAGTATGAAACACAAGATAACACCGTAAGTATACAGTGGGCAACTCAGCCCCTTAATGACGCAATCACTTCTGTTGTTCCCCTAGTAACAGTATGTGTCAGTCCAAACAAGACAAAGACCTTGATACTGGGTCCAGTAAATAGTAGAAGACTTAAGGACAGTAGTATAGAACAGAGGGTAGGTTTCTGGTATTGTATAAACATAAATAACACATAAGGAAGGGAAACCCGAGGCCTGTAAACAGTAAATTAATATTAGACAAGCATAAAGGTATGTTTTCAGGCACTCGTAAGAAATAAAGAAGTAGAACACTTGGACAACAGAAAAACAACAGACATGAGTGGCTTACCCAGGGTTCGAACCCCGTACCTTCCGTACGACAACTCCGCCTAGCTATCAAGCGAATCACACTGACCCCACGGCCAGCTAGGCATCCCTAAAAAAGGATGCTTTACTGACTATTTATCAGTATGAAACACAAGATAACACCGTAAGTATACAGTGGGCAACTCAGCCCCTTAATGACGCAATCACTTCTGTTGTTCCCCTATTAACAGTATGTGTCAGTCCAAACAAGACAAAGACCTTGATACTGGGTCCAGTAAATAGTAGAAGACTTAAGGACAGTAGTATAGAACAGAGGGTAGGTTTCTGGTATTGTATAAACATAAATAACACATAAGGAAGGGAAACCCGAGGCCTGTAAACAGTAAATTAATATTAGACAAGCATAAAGGTATGTTTTCAGGCACTCGTAAGAAATAAAGAAGTAGAACACTTGGACAACAGAAAAACAACAGACGTGAGTGGCTTACCCAGGGTTCGAACCCCGTACCTTCCGTACGACAACTCCGCCTAGCTATCAAGCGAATCACACTGACCCCACGGCCAGCTAGGCATCCCTAAAAAAGGATGCTTTACTGACTATTTATCAGTATGAAACACAAGTTTTTCTGTTGTCCAAGTGTTCTACTTCTTTATTTCTTACGAGTGCCTGAAAACATACCTTTATGCTTGTCTAATATTAATTTACTGTTTACAGGCCTCGGGTTTCCCTTCCTTAAGTATTGTTCTTGCTTATTCTGAATATCTTGTGAAGACTCCTTTTGTAATAGAAGTGTCATTACCCTTCTATCTACATCTCTGCCAAGAGTAGTCTTGTGCGAAGGTTGATACCATTGAAGCCCATATTAGATACTCTTGAGTTTTGGCCACTGTTGGACCACTACTGTAAAGCAGGGGAGGCAATACCGTCACAATTAGCTTTACCAACTTCGTGCGGCTCCTCATAGTAGTCGTTTTTACGACATGACTGACAGGCTTTAAGAGTGGACACAAGAGTAGACACAAGAGTGGACACAAGAGTGGACAAAAGAGTGGACACAAGAGTAGACACAAGAGTAGACACAAGAGTGGACACAAGAGTGGACACAAGAGTAGACACAAGAGTGGACACAAGAGTGGACACAAGAGTAGACACAAGAGTGGACACAAGAGTGGACACAAGAGTAGACACAAGGGTAGACACAAGAGTAGACACAAGAGTGGACACAAGAGTAGACACAAGAGTAGACACAAGAGTAGACACAAGAGTGGACACAAGAGTGGACACAAAAGTGAACACAAGATTGGACACAAGAGTAGACACAAGAGTGGACACAAGAGTGGAACAAGAGTAGACACAGACACCAAGCTCGTTTCTTTTTATTACTGTCTGTCATAAACACAACATAAAGTGACAATTGGTGGTTTGCCTCTAACACATTCCTCAATTTTAAGTGGATTTGATCATCTTGTGTATCAAGATTACCTGTAGGCAACATTTTAAGTGGATTTGATCATCTTGTGTATCAAGATTACCTGTAGGCAACATGTTAAGTGGATCAAGATTACCTGTGGGCAACATGTTAAGTGGATCAAGATTACCTGTAGGCAACATGTTAAGTGTATCAAGATTACCTGTAGGCAACATTTTTGTTGTCCTCATGGCGGCACTGAGTAAACAATAATCCAATAGCAGATAACGACGTAGGGGAGTGAAGTGTTAGAGACTTCTATGTCCAGCGTCGACAGGTGGGGTGACCAGTTCCCTTTCTCGCTGCCTTTTCCGTCCCTAACTCAAAGAGCAGAACCAGGTACCTATTTACAGTTGGGTAAACTGGAGCGTGTCGGTACCGTGATCCGAACTCGACACCTTTGCCACGTGAGACAAGCGCTCTAAGTACTCCCTCAATCGGCCACTCTTGGGTACTGAATAACAGTCCAACAGTCCTCCCGCCAGATGTTGTCTGGTGCACGAGAATTATGGGCTTCTAACATTGGGCACAAGCACACAGATGTGGAAATGACCTGTCTTTAGATAAAAGGCAGAATAAACACATTTCGGGTATCGGGTAAGAAAAAAAAGTAGGTAATGAGTCTTATTAGAACAAAGAGAATTTCTTACATTAATGGTCACAATGCCTTCGTCAGGGATAAACGAACGAAATCAGAAAAGAAATAAAGCAAGAACTAAGTTAAGCATATCAAACATTAAATGAATAAAACTATTTAAATAGGAGTAACTGGAGATGGTCACATGATCACACGATTAAACAAAATGGCCGCGCGAATTTAAAAACAAATATTCCAGCTGTGACATGCTCTGTTTCAGGCTTTATGACAAAACTTCCGAGCGAGTTTAGTGTTGTACGTCAGTGTTGTTTGTGTTGTACGTCAGTGTTGTTTGTGTTGTACGTCAGTGTTGTTTGTGTTGTACGTCAGTGTTGTTTGTGTTGTACGTCAGTGTTGTTTGTGTTGTACGTCAGTGTTGTTTGTGTTGTACGTCAGTGTTGTTTATGTTGTACGTCAGTGTTGTTTGTGTTGTACGTCAGTGTTGTTTGTGTTGTACGTCAGTGTTATTTGTGTTGTACGTCAGTGTTGTTTGTGTTGTACGTCAGTGTTGTTTGTGTTGTACGTCAGTGTTGTTTGTGTTGTACGTCAGATGATACACTCTTTGATAGTTTAGTGTTGTTTGTGTAGTGTGTACGTTAATACACTCTTTGATAGTTTAATATTGTTTGTGTAGTGTGTAAGTTGATATATTCTTTGATAGTTTTGTGTTGTTTGTGTAGTGTGTACGTTGATACACTCTTTGATAGTTTTGTGTTGTTTGTGTAGTGTGTACGTTGATACACTCTTTGATAGTTTAATATTGTTTGTGTAGTGTGTACGTTGATACACTCTTTGATAGTTTAGTATTGTTTGTGTAGTTTGTAAGTTGATACACTCTATGCTAGTTTAGTGTTGTGATACACTGTTTCCAAACTCACAACCAAGACCAAACCTGCGGTACATAACGCCTGTGTCACCAGCACCTCAGAAATGAGGTATCCGAGGAAGGTGGTTGAAATAACAAGAAGAGACATGGTCCGCAACGAGACGATACGTTAAGGCCTAAAATCCCACCCCCTGCAGACCCAAGTAGAACAGTCCCAACTAAGATGGTTTGGCCATATCTGCAGAATGGGAGAAGATCGGCTACCACGACAAGCATGGGAAACTAAGAGCCAGTGATCCAGACCCCAGGATGACCCAGAGTCTGCTGGGAGGACAACATTAGACAATCTTTAAAGGACCGAGGACTGGAATGGAACAAGGCCAGGAGGAAGACAGCCGATAGGATAGTCTGGTGCTCTCTCTTACGTTCTGATTACGTTTCAAATTATGTCTAATTTACCGTATGAATGGTTTAAATTGTGGGTTTTTTTTTTTAATTTAAATTTTTTAATTTATTTTTTAAAATTACTTTTATTTTTATTTTTTTTTATTTTTATTTTTTTATTTTTATTTATTTATTTTTTTTTAAATTTATTTATTTATTTTATTTATTTATTTATTTTTTTTTTTTACATACTTAAATTTGATTATGACTGGATGTTACAAATGTATGTTATTATTTTACCTTGATAATGTTGTACGCTTAAATAGTGTTCAAAATACATGTGCTATTGAATGGATAAGGTATGCAAGATGACAGAGAGAAGAAGGGCAGAATGTAAGACGGGCCTGCGTGCCCAATTCTTAACCCTTTGAAAATAAAGTTCGTACGTTCGTTCGTTCTATCTGTCTGTCTGTCTGTCTATCTATCTATCTTCTTTATTTTAAAACGTACTTTAATTATGATGATTATTGCAAATGTTTGATGTTATATTACTTTTATAATGATAAATGCCTTAATAATGCTTAAAGTAAATGTGAGGATGAAAGGATACAGTATACATGATGAGAGAGAGAGGAAGGGCAGAATGTCAGACGGGCCTGCGTGCCCAATTCTTAACCCTTTGAAAATAAAGTTTGTTCGTTCGTTCGTTCGTTCGTTCGTTCGTTCGTTCTTCTAAACCTCTACACCTCACGGTAGAAGGGGAACGACCAAGTAAGTAAGTCACCAACAGACTTCTACTGTACTCCTATATGACAGCGAGACAAGGACGACCTATGCTAAACAAGAAAAAAGCCTCAATATCTTCCATCTACGGTGTCTACGCCACATCCTCGGCATTTCGTGGAAAGATAAAGTGACAAATGTCGAGGTGTTGTCACGTGCTGGCCTTCAGAGCATGTATACACTGCTTAGACAGCGCAGATTACGCTGGCTTGGCCATATCCGCCGCATGGAATGTGGTCGCATCCAGAAAGCTATCTTCTACGGACAACTTGCAGATGGCAAAAGAACAGTTGGCCGACCGCAGCTGAGATTCAAAGATGTGTGCAAGAGAGACATGAGAGCACTGGACAAATATCCAGCAACCGGGGAGGATGAAGCTGCCGATCGCACTAAGTGGTGATGCGCTCTACTGCGCTACCTCAGATTGAGCAAAAAGAAGCTCTCACAGCCAGCAGAAGAGAGGAGAAAACGTCGAAAGGAACACCAGGAAAATATACAGCTGAGAACTGTCTCTTCAGGGCCGCATTCCCCTAGTCAGTTGTGACTGAAGGGGCTATTATTACACTGTTTGATCTGTGAAAAAAATGTTCTTGTAAATTCTGAGAGTACGGGGAAGATTCGTCGTGCGAACACCTTTGGTGTTTTACAACTTCTTATGTGTGTTTGATCTACTTTCAGGAAAATGCAAGAAGGCAAAGGTCAAGGACGAGAAGAAAAGTTTAATGATAGGACCAATGCTGCGGCGGAGAAGCAGAGATGAACCGCCCTTCGTGGTGCCCCAGATATTCGTTGACTATGGCAGTCGCAGAACTTCCTATGCTTCCGCCTCTGATCATATGATGTTAGGTGCCCTAGCCCTTGACCTGAGGAGATCCTCTGGTAGCAGCGCTGGTAGCAGACGGACTTCTGTGGCTTCTGACTCTGACAGGTGGGTCAGTACACACATACATACATACATGCATACATACGTGCATGCATACGTACATACATACATACATACATACATACATACATACATACATACATACATACATAATCAGAATCTTTATTATCCAAAAAAAAAATACATTAACATGTACTTGATATAGTATAAAAACACCATATCATATCGGATAATCATTTAGAGTCCGTAAGTGTGCTAAACTCCGCCCAGGATACAATCGGCAAAACTTCATAATCCGTTGAATTCAATTCGTACACAGTTTACAAGCTGACATCAAAAGTCTCCAGCCTTCAGTTACCGTCACCGTCTTTTGGGACATGAGCAAACACCAAACATTCACGATTCTACTGGACACACAATCTGACACATGTCCGCGCTGTGGTCTTTCAGCAACGCACACCATAGTAAGGGGTCAGTGGATCTTTCCATTCTCGATGAGGGGTGACAGTATCCGGTTGCCATTGATAACGAAGCTATAGTTTCTTTTCGGTGGCTTCATATAGTATAAAAACACCATATCATATCGGATAATCATTTAGAGTCCGTAATTGTGCTAAACTCCGCCCAGGATACAATCGGCAAAACTTCATAATCCGTTGAATTCAATTCGTACACAGTTTACAAGCTGACATCAAAAGTCTCCAGCCTTCAGTTACCGTCACCGTCTTTTGGGACATGAGCAAAAACCAAACATTCACGATTCTACTGGACACACAATCTGACACATGTCCGCGCTGTGGTCTTTCAGCAACGCACACCATAGTAAGGGGTCAGTGGATCTTTCCATTCTCGATGAGGGGTGACAGTATCCGGTTGCCATTGATAACGAAGCTATAGTTTCTTTCCGGTGGCTTCATAAACTAATATATATTCTTTACAAATAAAAATGTCAATTTTAAAGTTTAATTTTCGCCTTTCACTGATATCCTTAATTTCTGTAGCCATCTTTTCGGGTGTTGTTATAGTCGATGTTAAGAATTTCCACTTACTAACGTGAGAGCTTCAAGT
This sequence comes from Oreohelix idahoensis, assembly GCA_024509875.1. Lineage (NCBI taxonomy): Eukaryota > Metazoa > Mollusca > Gastropoda > Stylommatophora > Oreohelicidae > Oreohelix > Oreohelix idahoensis. Next base: position 25,867 of record JAMPIV010010159.1, read on the forward strand.
TGACACACCTCTCAAAGCTGTGGAAAAGTCTCTTCTCTGCTACAAATCTTGTTTCAGCATTACACAAAACTAATAAGTCAGTAGATCTTTCCATTCACAATGAGGGGTGACAGCATCCAGCTAGCCATCACCAACGAAAACACCGTTTCCCTCCAGTGGCCTCACAAACGAACATCTACCTTTTGCAAATGAAAAGTTCAGCTTCAAAGACCCCCTCGTTTCCATCTATCACAAATATCCTTAGTTCACGCAACAATCTCCCCGGGTGTTGTTAGAATAGGTGTTAAGAATATCCCCTTACTACCGTGGGGAGCCCCAACGCTAACCGTCAGGTCGAGCCGGCTTGACATGTCTCTATTGTCATAGATCGAATAACTTGAAGTTAAATTAATACATGGCTACCTCACTGTGCATGTATGATTATAACAAGGCACCGCTTCAACTTGCGATATTAATATGGCATCTCGAAATTTGATAACAGAAGTGGACCAATAGCTTCATTAAATTTGTGATGTTTTGAAACGCAGTCCGGTTGACAAATCACAAAACCGCCATCTTGGATACTTGGTTCCAACACAAACAGCGAATCGCATGACAGGTGCTTGGTCTCTATTGTCATAGATCGAATAACTTGAAGTTAAATTAATACATGGCTACCTCACTGTGCAAATGGCATCTCGAAATTTGATAACAGAAGTTTTCATTAAATTTGTGATGTTTTGAAACGCAGTCCGGTTGACAAATCACAAAACCGCCATCTTCGATACTTGGTTCCAACACAAACAGCGAACTCGCATGACGGGCAAACTTGATGTTTTCACATTTGAAACACTTAGCAAAATAATCCTGAACATGAGCCAAACACACTACAAACTCATACAGCGTTAATGAGGGCTGTTACCACAGATGCAGACTCCAAAACGACGACATGAAATGCACTACACAAAAGTGCGGCCTATCACGCCGCCATCTTGGAAACATACATACATACGTGCATACATACATACATACATACATACACACATACACACATACACACATACACACACACCCACACACACACACACACCCACACACACACACACACACACACACACACATACACAAAGAAACATTCCTTTTCTATTACCTTTTTAAAAAGTCTGTTTTCATCAAGAAATGCGCCACATACTTCTATATATCTACATTGCAAGTACCTCAATTATTATTTCTAACTCCTTGCGACGTGTGAGTTAAGTAGATGAGAGTTTGACACACGTAATAACCTAAAGATAGATGTCTCTCTAAGGTGATTGGAGAATGTAGGTTCCTTCCTAAATCTCCTTGAAGGTAAGGTTTGGTTCGTTGGATAGAAAAGAGTATTTTCTAATAGCAAGATTACTGAGGACTAAAAGAAAGATAAATTCTGCTAGCATAAAAATAATGGAAATAACATGAGAACGGTTTATATTCCCCGCCGCCATCTTCAAAGAAAAGATAATAACTAGAGGTCAAAAGCCCCACCTGAGAATGAAGTCAAGAATAAACTATTATGGGACGTAACTTTTAATTTCACAAATTAAAACAGCTAAGTCTGTGTTACATTGACAAATTTATAATCTATTTGTTTATTACAGGAAAACCTGGTGACGTTAATCATGGATTAATAGTTCATAAAATTAAACCAAAATACTTTTAACGAATTACAATACAAAATTTCTTTAGACTGCTATATGTCAAATATTTACATTCAAAAGTTGTATGTTTAATTTTGTCATCATATGTAAGAATAATATATTTTCGTAGATGGCTACAGCACATCCGTAGAATCCTCGAATCCTCGGGAACTGATATGGATCTACTGTCCTTGTCATCCAAAGGAACGCGACATTGAGACAGCTGACAGACTAGCATCAAGAGCACCTATAATCGGGACAGTGGATGTGGATAATTAAGAGATAATAAAGACAATTAATGGTCGCCTGTTAGAGAACAACACTCCAATCGATTAATCATGAAGGCTATGATTGTTGGAATTAGGTATCAAACGTAAAACCAGCAGGGATGGACGTAAAAGAGGATGCATCCGTGGTGTATACAACTAGCGTGTTACATGAACAGTTAGCATTCACACCCTTCGATATTTGCTGAGGGAGACTGAGCACCTATGGGTTTACCCTGAGTGCAATGATGTCGATTCTAATCAACAACAACAACATTGCCCAATCCATTTTCGTGACGTCAGATGTTTACTGGCTACACCTAATCTTTCAGCTTTCAGCTAACAAAACTATACAACATTCAATCTTTCAGCTAACAAAACTATACAACATTCAATCTTTCAGCTAACAAAACTATACAACATTCAATCTTTCAGCTAACAAAACTATACAACATTCAATCTTTCAGCTAACAAAACTATACAACATTCAATCTTTCAGCTTTCAGCTAACAAAACTATACAACATTCAATCTTTCAGCTTTCAGCTAACAAAACTATACAACATTCAATCTTTCAGCTTTCAGCTAACAAAACTATACAACATTCAATCTTTCAGCTTTCAGCTAACAACACTATACAACATTCAATCTTTCAGCTTTCAGTTAACAAAACTATACAACATTCAATCTTTCAGCTTTCAGCTAACAACACTATACAACATTCAATCTTTCAGCTAACAAAACTATACAACATTCAATCTTTCAGCTAACAAAACTATACACCATTCAATCTTTCAGCTAACAAAACTATACATCATTCAATCTTTCAGCTAACAAAACTATACAACATTCAATCTTTCAGCTTTCAGCTAACAAAACTATACAACATTCAATCTTTCAGCTTTCAGCTAACAAAACTATACAACATTCAATCTTTCAGCTTTCAGCTAACAAAACTATACATCATTCAATCTTTCAGCTTTCAGCTAACAAAACTATACATCATTCAATCTTTCAGCTTTCAGCTAACAAAACTATACATCATTCAATCTTTCAGCTTTCAGCTAACAACACTATACAACATTCAATCTTTCAGCTTTCAGCTAACAAAACTATACATCATTCAATCTTTCAGCTAACAAAACTATACAACATTCAATCTTTCAGCTAACAAAACTATACAACATTCTATCTTTCAGCTTTCAGCTAACAACACTATACAACATTCAATCTTTCAGCTAACAAAACTATACAACATTCAATCTTTCAGCTAACAAAACTATACAACATTCAATCTTTCAGCTTTCAGTTAACAAAACTTTACATCATTCAATCTTTCAGCTTTCAGTTAACAAAACTTTACATCATTCCATCTTTCAGCTTTCAGCTAACAAAACTATACAACATTCAATCTTTCATCTTTCAGCTAACAAAACTATACATCATTCAATCTTTCAGCTTTCAGCTAACAAAACTATACAACATTCAATCTTTCATCTTTCAGCTAACAAAACTATACATCATTCAATCTTTCAGCTAACAAAACTATACAACATTCAATCTTTCAGCTTTCAGCTAACAAATTTATACAACAATCAATCTTTCAGCTTTCAGCTAACAAAACTATACAACATTCAATCTTTCAGCTTTCAGCTAACAAAACTATACATCATTCAATCTTTCAGCTTTCAGCTAACAAAACTGTACAACATTCAATCTTTCAGCTTTCAGCTAACAAAACTATACATCATTCAATCTTTCAGCTAACAAAACTATACAACATTCAATTTTTCAGCTTTCAGCTAACAAAACTATACAACATTCAATCTTTCAGCTTTCAGCTAACAAAACTATACAACATTCAATCTTTCAGCTTTCAGCTAACAAAACTATACATCATTCAATCTTTCAGCTTTCAGCTAACAAAACTATACAACATTCAATCTTTCAGCTTTCAGCTAACAAAACTATACATCATTCAATCTTTCAGCTTTCAGCTAACAAAACTACACATCATTCAATCTTTCAGCTTTCAGCTAACAAAACTATACATCATTCAATCTTTCAGCTTTCAGCTAACAAAACTATACAACATTCAATCTTTCAGCTTTCAGCTAACAAAACTATACATCATTCAATCTTTCAGCTAACAAAACTATACAACATTCAATCTTTCAGCTTTCAGCTAACAAAACTATACAACATTCAATCTTTCATCTTTCAGCTAACAAAACTGTACAACATTCAATTTTTCAGCTTTCAGCTAACAAAACTATACAACATTCAATCTTTCAGCTTTCAGCTAACAAAACTATACAACATTCAATCTTTCAGCTTTCAGCTAACAAAACTATACATCATTCAATCTTTCAGCTTTCAGCTAACAAAACTATACAACATTCAATCTTTCAGCTTTCAGCTAACAAAACTATACATCATTCAATCTTTCAGCTTTCAGCTAACAAAACTACACATCATTCAATCTTTCAGCTTTCAGCTAACAAAACTATACATCATTCAATCTTTCAGCTTTCAGCTAACAAAACTATACAACATTCAATCTTTCAGCTTTCAGCTAACAAAACTATACATCATTCAATCTTTCAGCTAACAAAACTATACAACATTCAATCTTTCAGCTTTCAGCTAACAAAACTATACAACATTCAATCTTTCAGCTTTCAGCTAACAAAACTATACAACATTCAATCTTTCAGCTTTCAGCTAACAAAACTATACATCATTCAATCTTTCAGCTTTCAGCTAACAAAACTATACAACATTCAATCTTTCAGCTTTCAGCTAACAAAACTATACATCATTCAATCTTTCAGCTTTCAGCTAACAAAACTATACATCATTCAATCTTTCAGCTTTTAGCTAACAAAACTATACAACATTCAATCTTTCAGCTTTCAGCTAACAAAACTATACATCATTCAATCTTTCAGCTAACAAAACTATACAACATTCAATCTTTCAGCTAACAAAACTATACAACACTCAATCTTTCAGCTTTCAGCTAACAACACTATATAACATTCAATCTTTCAGCTAACAAAACTATACAACATTCAATCTTTCAGCTAACAAAACTATACAACATTCAATCTTTCAGCTTTCAGTTAACAAAACTTTACATCATTCAATCTTTCAGCTTTCAGTTAACAAAACTTTACATCATTCCATCTTTCAGCTTTCAGCTAACAAAACTATACAACATTCAATCTTTCATCTTTCAGCTAACAAAACTATACATCATTCAATCTTTCAGCTTTCAGCTAACAAAACTATACAACATTCAATCTTTCATCTTTCAGCTAACAAAACTATACATCATTCAATCTTTCAGCTAACAAAACTATACAACATTCAGTCTTTCAGCTTTCAGCTAACAAAACTATACAACAATCAATCTTTCAGCTTTCAGCTAACAAAACTATACAACATTCAATCTTTCAGCTTTCAGCTAACAAAACTATACATCATTCAATCTTTCAGCTTTCAGCTAACAAAACTATACAACATTTAATCTTTCAGCTTTCAGCTAACAAAACTATACATCATTCAATCTTTCAGCTAACAAAACTATACAACATTCAATTTTTCAGCTTTCAGCTAACAAAACTATACAACATTCAATCTTTCAGCTTTCAGCTAACAAAACTATACAACATTCAATCTTTCAGCTTTCAGCTAACAAAACTATACATCATTCAATCTTTCAGCTTTCAGCTAACAAAACTATACAACATTCAATCTTTCAGCTTTCAGCTAACAAAACTATACATCATTCAATCTTTCAGCTTTCAGCTAACAAAACTATACATCATTCAATCTTTCAGCTTTCAGCTAACAAAACTATACATCATTCAATCTTTCAGCTTTCAGCTAACAAAACTATACAACATTCAATCTTTCAGCTTTCAGCTAACAAAACTATACATCATTCAATCTTTCAGCTAACAAAACTATACAACATTCAATCTTTCAGCTTTCAGCTAACAAAACTATACAACATTCAATCTTTCAGCTTTCAGCTAACAAAACTATACAACATTCAATCTTTCAGCTTTCAGCTAACAAAACTATACATCATTCAATCTTTCAGCTTTCAGCTAACAAAACTATACAACATTCAATCTTTCAGCTTTCAGCTAACAAAACTATACAACATTCATATCTAAAGTTGTTTTTTTATCTTCCGCCGATGTTCAGTCAAGGCATTGCCTCTATCTGGAATATGTTTCTATAAGAGGACTACATTATTCCAAGCAAGAGCAGCATTTCAGGAATTAACAAAGCATCATTAGCACTAGTGTTGCATAAATCCTGTCCTGTCATATGAAAGCTACTTATGGACAATCATCGCTTTTAGACACGGAGATGCGGTTTCATGAAAGAATGCAAGGTGAAGGACATAGAGTAAATGATAGTTAGAACGAGCCATCACGAGGTACTGAAGGAGATCAGATCCGCCACCAAAAGGTAGCGCCCGCTGTTTTGAGGCGTGTTATGGGAAGAGAAAAGTAGAAATATGTTTTAGCAATATGTGAACTCCATGGGAAAAAATACAGAGGAGGTTGATGACAGAAAATATTAGACATTTGAGATTACGGAATGCAGAAAAACAACAATAACACAATTTATGATCAGCGTCTGATGATAGAGCTGTAGAGACGTATCATCGCCTAAGCCAGTCCTATGTCACGTGAAGACAGGCAGATGTGAAGAAAAGTTCTGCTGTGATCGCAAAAGAAAACTCTGTCAGGGCCGGCACTGGAAGTCTGTGGAGGAAACAATCGGACAGTTGCTCCATCAGACGTGCAAGAAGAGGAAAGTAATAAGGGTCAAGCAACAAGATCAGGTAAAAAACACGTTGCTATAGAAATGACATCTGTACATGGGCGCTTGTGTGTGTCGGCTACCTGCAGGAGGTCCACCTGTATTGGTGGTACTATGCTCTATAAGGCGAAGACGGGCAGATGATCATGATGGTTATTTTCATGGCTCGTCTTTAAGCAGACGTGGAACAAAATGTAGCAACCCAATGTAGACTATTTCAACATTTACTAATGTCGAACTGTTCTGCTGACAGTCGAGGCATTCTCTTCCCGGCCATCTATCCCAAGCTTGCACTTACACACACACACACACACACACACACACACACACACACACACACACACACACACACACACACACACACACACACACACACACACACACACACACACACACACACACACACACACACACACACACACACACACACACACACACGCACGCACGCACGCACGCACGCACGCACGCACGCACGCACGCACGCACGCACGCACGCACGCACACACACACACACACACACACACACGCACGCACGCACACACACACACACACACACACACAAATAATTGTCGTGGCTGTGTGCCCCAGTTTACATTCATCTGTCTTTACCAATTGTTTATCACTTTGACAGGTGATTACAAGGTGACAGTCAAGGTCATCTGAGAACAAACTCAGCTCTTAAGTGAAATAACTGTGTTTATTCTTGTTAAATGTAAAGTTAGTTTATAGCAGATACTGCTGTAGGAGAACGAAGTGTTAGAGACTTCACTATACTAGATCTAGCTTTATGAGGTACCTTCCTCACTGCCTTTGCCTTCCTTTCTCGAATTTTTTTGTCGTATGTTACGGGCTGCTAATGGGTTGAAACTTAGCAGAGAGATTGAATACTGACTCCCGCAGGAGAGTAGGTAACCGAGTGGGAACGGTCTCGTGATTCATAATCTGAGGCTCCTTCATTAATTAGCAACGTTATTTACAGGTCGAGCGTCGGACTGGCATAGTGGTTAGGACGCTGGCCTCTCGTGGCAAAGTTATTTACAGGTCGAGCGTCGGATTGGTATAGAGGTTAGCACGCTGGCCTCTCTCGGCAAAGGTACCGGGTTCAAAACACGGTGACTTCACGCTCTAGTCCACTCAGCTGTAAATGGGTTTCCTAACTCTTAAGTTAGGGAAGGCAAAGTTAGCGAGGAAGGGAACTGGTCTCACCTACCTCGTAAAGTTGGACCTAGAATAGGGAAGGCAAAGTTAGCGAGGAAGGGAAGTGGTCTGACCTAGAATAGGGAAGTCTCCAACACTTCAGTCTCCTACGGCAATGTCTCCTATGGGAATACTGTTACCTTTTATTTTACTGAAGGGCACTTCCTGTCACGTGCAACTTTGCTCAAGCCTTTATCCACGCTACTGGGGTCCTGGGTTTATGAATCATAGAATGTATGCCTGCTGGTGTGTTATCTTGTACCGTCCCGTGTTCCGTATGGGAAATAATATAGGTAAACTGCATTGATTATCCTTACTTACTTAGTCGTTCCCCTTCTACCGTGAGGTATAGAGGTTTAGAAGAGAGAGCACCAGACTATCCAATCGGCTGTCTTCCTCCTGGCCTGGTTCCATTCTAGTCCTCGGTCCTTCAGAGATTGTCTAATGTTGTCCTCCCAGCGGACTCTGGGTCGTCCTGGGGGTCTGGATCCCTGGCTCTTTGTTTCCCATGCTTGTCGTGGTAGCCGATCTTCTCCCATTCTGCAGACATGGCCAAACCATCTTAGTTGGGACTGTTCTACTTCGGTCTGCAGGGGGTGGGATTTTAAGCCTTAACGTATCGTCTGGTTGCGGACCATGTCTCTTCTTGTTACTTCAACCACCTTCCTCAGATACCTCATGTCTGAGGTTTGGATCTGGCTTTTGTGGGTTGTAGTCATTGCCCATGACTCGCATCCATATGTCAAGACTGGGACATAGGTGGAGCGGTATACAGCCATCTTCGTTTTCTTACCAACCTCTCTCTTGTTGAGGAATCCTCCATTTATGGCCTAAAAAAGTCTCCCAGCTGCTGCTTTTCGAGTGGCCAACTCTTCTTTGATGCCTCCCTTTCTGTCTATAATAGCTCCGAGGTATTTAAAGTGGTCGACCTGCTCCAGGACCTGTTCTCCCAGCTGAATCTGATGTCTTCTTTCTTCTCGTGATATCACCATGTATTTTGTTTTAGAGCTGCTTATGACCATCCCTCTCTTCTCCAGCTCTTCCTTCCATACTTGCAGGTTGGATTAGAGATGTGCCTCTGATTTAGCAATCAGGGAAACATCATCAGCAAACGCCAGCTCTGAAATACAGACCTGTCTCATCTTCCAGTACCCCACTGAATACTTTCTTGTTCTCTCCTTACATGCCTTGGTGACATCGTCCATGAGGAGTATGAAAAGATAAGATGACAGGATATCACCTTGACTTATACCAGTGGTGGTCCTGAACTCTTCTGACTGATGGTTTGCTGTCCATACATAATTTCTGCAAGACTTGTAGAAGCTCTGTATAGCATGAATAAGAGGTGCTGGAATGTTCTTCCTTGCAAAACAATCCCAAAGTTTGCTCCAGGGGACCCTGTCAAACGCCTTTTCCAGATCTAAGAAACAAAGATAGATCTCACTCTTATACTCAAGGGCCTTTTCACTCAGCTGTCTGAATGTGACGATTAGGTCTTGAGTACATCGGTTTGCTCGGAATCCGCACTGGACCTCATCCAATTGTCGCTCAGCTTGGCGTCGGAGACTCTGCTCTAGGATTCTAGAGTAGATTTTACCAGGGACACTGAGAAGGGATATGCATCTATGGTTTCCACATTGTCGATTGTCACCTTTTTTAAAAATTGGTGTTATGATGGCAATCTACCAATCCTTTGGTATGGTCTTGTTGCACCAAGCTGCCTGTAGGACCCTTAAAAGTAATAGGTCGCCTGATGCTCCCATGTACTTAACCATTTCTGGTGTTATACCATCATGCCCTGCTGCTTTGCCCATCTTGATTTTCTCCAGTGCTGCCTTCAGTTCTTCCATCTCTATGTCATCTTCACCATCATTGGTTTTCTCTTCTGTGCTAGTGGTTATCATTTCTGATGCTTCACCATGCTCACCATCCAGGAGTTCTGAGAAATATTCTTTCCATCGTTCCATTACTTCCTTCGGGACAGTAAGCAATTTGCCTTGCTTGTCCTTTATAAAATTTAGAGAGCATTGTTTTTCCTTCCGCATGTTCTTTAGGGTCTTAAAATTTCTGGTTTTCTTGCGCATCTTTTATGAATCATAGAATGTATGCCTGCTGGTGTGTTATCTTGTACCGTCCTGTGTTCCGTATGGAAAAAAAATAGGTAATCTGCATTGATTATCCACACTCAAATATAACCAGGCTCGACGTACACTATGTTATCACACATAGACAAGTTTTGTTTACGTATTCCGTAAAATGTTCATGTATCCAGTAAGCACAACGTATCCATCCCGTTCGAATGGAGTGCCCACTATTGGCATTTGCCCCATAGGGACGGGGGGTGTCAAGTGTTTAGGTGCCACACGTTGGCACTGGGCGCAGGATTTCACGTACCTGATGATCTCAGAGTTCATTCCCAGCCACCAATAGTGAGTTTTTATTTGCTGTATAGTGGCGTTTTGTCCCATATGTCCGCTAAAGGGAAGAGAGTGCCCCATTTCTAAGATCTGGCTTCTGTACTGCATCGGTACTAGGAGCTGGTTATTCCCTGTATCAGGGTCGCCCGTTCTACGATACAATACGCCATCCTTCGAAAAGATGTCTCCGTGGTGTCTGGGGTCCTTAGCCATGGGCAGTTTTCTAAAGCAGGGCTCCAGAGTAGGATCCTTTTGTTGCGCCTCTTTCAGTTCATTCGGTAACAAATTTGGCGCAGGCTCCCGTTCCTTCTTGGTTTGCCCTCTTGTGGTTACCGCTGCCACAATCGGCTCTTTTGGTCTCCCAACAAACACATATCTACATCCTAGGATAACTGGATAGAAAGATCATCCATTATGGCCGCTTTAATAACCCCTCTGACAAAATCAGAGTGTATTTCTACCAGTGCAATAGGCAGCGTCCTGGGTGCATCACTCTTAAAAACTCCACATAATTTGACGGTGTCCTCTGTCTCCTGCCCGGGTTTGACTAGGTGCCTGGCGACGATACAGTCAAAAGATAATCCAGTGTCAAAAAGATAAGTTGTTGAGGTACCGTTCAAAATAACAGTTCCTCGCGTTGAAGGTCTCTCTCCCTCAGGTTGAGAATCACTGACATTGACTCTTCCATCCGATGCGATTTGGGCCGGTGTTCTTGCCCTGATCAGACGTCCCTGCTGTAGGGGTCTTTCCTTTGCCTTGACCTTGGTGGCCGCGCTGCCACACAGGCTTTGCAGGTTGATCAGGATTGTTGTTGTTGGTGGGATATCGGGTTTTGTAGAATTTCGATTTTTCTTGGGGAGGTCTCTGGGTTTTTGTTTCTTGTGGGTTATAGTGCTGGGATGAATTAGAAGAATATGATGACTGTTCTAGATTTTGTTTTCGAGATGGCTCATCTGTTGGTTTGCGTTTTGTGCTGGGAAGTTCGGCCATTGCATTTGCTTAGCGTTCCGCATTATTGAAGATGTCCTCAAGCTTGACTGCGCCCTGCTCAGACAGAAATGTACGGGTTTCGTTCGACAAAATTGATTTTATCTGTTCCACAAGAACAAGTTCAAGAATTCCCTCATATGTAAGAGGTAGTTCTGATAATTCCAGGCACTTTGTCAAATAGCCCGTCAAACGTGAAGAGAACTGTGGAAATGTCTCCGTGCTCTCCTTTCGGCTGTTTCTGAACATTTGCAGAAATTTGCCAGTGGTCATCTCAAAACGCTCTAGCAAGGCCTTCTTTAACATGCCGTAGTCATCTTGGCTGTTTACCAGCTTCACGTAAACGTCATAAGCGCTACCTTTTAGTGCCTGAGAAAGTTTTAGGCACCACCGGGAACTCTCTAACCCATACAGATTCACCATTTTCTCGAATTTCTCTAGGAAAGTGTCAATTTTCTCATTAGGGCTAGGGAAAGACTCTAAGACAAAAGACATTGCTGTTAATTGGAAAGATTGGCTACTGGAGAGATCAGTTAACTGAGACTTGGGTGAAGACGGCTCTCCATTATTGGAAGTAGAAGCACAGCGACTTTGGACCTCTAGAGTCTTAGGTGCCAATTCATGCTGTCTCTCTCTCTCTCTCATTTCCCCTGCGGGCTTCCATCTTTGCCTCGATTTTCTTCTGTTCCAATTGACGATCTTCCGCTTCTTTCCTCTCTGCTCTATCTTGTGCTTCCTTCCTCTCTGCTCTCTCTTTCGCTTTCTTCTCCTCCGCGTCATATCTGTCAAGTTCCTTGTTGACAAACGCGGTCGCTTCATCTCCTTACAATCCTGTCTCCTTTGCCTCATTTCTCAGCATGGACCTAAGCTGAACTCGCTCTGCCATGTCAAAGAACTGGACGCTACTACGACGAGAGAATAAGAAGAAGAAAAGAAGGGGAAAAAACTCTAAGCCGCTTCCGAGAAAACACAAAATATAAATTACCTGAGATACCTGATACCGTTATTAATTTGCTAACCTATCGCTGCTATTATCTGCCAATTAAGACTCTTAATGCAGGCGACTATGCCACTTTAAATGGTAGGTGAAACAACTAAAAAGAATCTACTATTACTATCGGTAGAGAAAAAATAATAAATTTTTTTTTAATATTTATTTTTTAAAATTTTAAGGAGGAAAAAAAATTTTCCTTAAAAAAATAAATCTTTACCACAAAGCTCGCCCGCCGAAGTCAGTTAGAGAAGGAACGTTATTAACTAGACTTTAAAAAATCAGAATAAGCCGTCCTTTGCTTAGCTCAACTCAGCTAGCTTCAAAACCTTTTTGTGACTGTTTCTACAATCACGCGATCCAACTTTTTTGCACAAAATTTTTTATCATATACCATATATTTGACAGAGGTTATTGTAAACAAGTTGAAAATAATACTATAATGCTGTGGAAAAACAAACTATAATTGTGTTTGGTCAAAACACCCTGTCTAAGATCGTTTGTCTAGGAGGATTAATTTTTTTTATTTCCTTATCTCACAAGACAATCACACAACACACTCTATCTAACTGAAAATTCAGGTAAGATACCGTAATAGACGCTAGTTAATTACTAGACCTGGCTCAGAATTCCGGCTAGCAACACATTATTGTGGTGCTTGTACAGGATTCTAGTTCAGTCCCGCGACGAGCCGACCATTATTGTCGTAAGTTTTATAGATAGGCCTTATTGTTATGGTTCCAATCGAGCAGAGGTGAGATGGTGAAATCTAGGTGAGAGAAAGGTGTGAGAAATAGTCCTGTTTACAATTATTACAGAGTGTAAGAAAAATTACAGTCTTTGATTGTGTAATTGCTCAACCCAACCTATCTAGTACGACACACTTAAATAGAGACTATTTGTTTCCACTTTTGATGCTGGTTCACATACACTATCCTCTCGTACCCGCACACAAACTATTTTGTGACATCAATTCGTACATACGTAGAAACGAACAGGTAAACTATGGGCACATATAATGGGGCAGGGAAGGTTTTGACCAAAACTAATAGCTTAAGGTTGATTAAGTTTATTATAATTTTAGAAAAATATAGATCACAACATAAAATACATCGTTATCATTACATCATTTGAATAATAGTTACATAAGAGAAAAGAACAAAATATACTCTCATCGACCCTCCCTCTGGAATATGGAAAACGTAGGAATGATCAAACCAGGGGTTTATTTACCCAAAAGATCAAACTAGTGATTAACAATGGGGAGTGGGGTAGTCAGGATGGGTACAAGGTATGTCCGTAATTTTACTATCCCGTGGGCCTTCAGACTTAGTGAGAGATAGATAACAGAAAAGGTGTTATATTAGTAGTAACTTAAGAAATAAATTGTTTCGTTCCGTTTTCCCGCTCTACATTCATATAGTGAGCGCTCACAACATTCAAACTTACCCTCTGCCGACACTGCATACGTCCAAAGAATTTATCAAACACAAATGTATTAAAGACTATTATATGTCCTGTTAATTTTGTCCCGTTCAGCCCCAGAAATCTCCGTATGGGCACTGCTATTTTCTCTCGGGGTTTTCGCTGGATGGGTGCGTTGATTTATAATTTTCCTGGCGAGTCTTCTTCGTCGGATTTGCAGGTATTTAATTGGGAATAAGTTTGTTTTCTAGAATTCTGTCGTAATGACTGGGAAATATTTCAAACAGCAGAATGTTACTCCCAGGCTGTTCTTGGAAAGAAATAGCCGTAAAGGTTCTCTGTAGAAGCTGGTGATAGGAATAATGTTTACTGTCATCTGGGTTTAATTAAATAAATTCGTGCGGTAAGTTCTGCCTCATCAGGCCAGGGAACTTTATATGATTTAATATAGTATATCTGGCATTGTCCCGTTCCAGTTAAACTTTACACAATTTAGCATTGACGTGGGTTTGGTTATTTAACCGCTCTACTGGGTTTGCGAAGGACTTATAAGGGTCTCCAACAATCAGATTTTGGTATAGTCAATGTTATTATGTTTGGAACATATACTGTGGGATGCCATAAGCCATCTGAACATGACTCTCTCTCTCTCTCTCTCTCTCTCTCTCTATATATATATATATATATATATATATATATATATATATATATATATATATATATATATATATATATATATATATATACCGCTGGATCGCAAGAGGTATGACCACCGTAACACCAGATTGAATTCACTCCAATATAGAAGAAATCCAGAGAAATCTTGTTAGATTCTAATATAAGCTAGTTACTTCTTCAACTATCTGGGCACGAATGATAACTGCATTTTTCAGCGATATCAATATATAGTTAATAGATGGAAGATAATAGCGACATGCGAAGTTTTTCGCCTTATTTGATTCAGGGAACCTTTCTACGTTTCGTGCCGCTGGTCAAAGCTTCTCGATTTCCCCGTTTCTGTTCGTCCTCCAGCGATTCTAGCCCTCTTGACCGGTTAGATTAAACATGTCAACCGTAGGTGTGAAAAACTCTGCTTCGTTCTTCTGGGACTACACGTCTTTGATGGTAGCCGCTTGCCGTTTTCCTCTGGCAACGCCTTTCTAGACGGGATGACAGAAGAAGGTAGGGAAATGCTTGATTTTCATGGCTCGAGATATAAGGCAGTAGGCGTGGCTAACTAAACCTAAGACAAAGCGAATCTCCTGGCTCCTCGCATGATGACTGTTTACATATTAATCAGCCCGCGTGGGAAAAATCCACGTGTGATAGTGCATACTAATTAGCACGCGTGTAGAATTCCACGTTGACGATTTAGTTACACACAAATTCAGGGGCCCCGATGCTATTCAAGGGTACTATATTATCATCCGTCAATTCAGGGACAGCTGAATTTCATCCTATCCGTCACAATCTTCCGATTGTCAATATAGAAGTATTGCCGTCTGGCTTGCAACGCGAGAGAAATCCGCACCTGTGTGTGTTTAAACATAGACAAGGCAGCCCCATCTATCTGCTCCCAGCTGGGTTGTTTACGTTATCTCCACCAGGATTGATCGTCCGAAATTACAATATGAAACCTGAGTCATGTGTTCAAATATGAGCAAAAATGCGGGGTTAGGAAGATATAGAAGGAGAGTACAATATGGAAAAGAAAATAGGTAGAACACGATAAAATGAACAGCGCAGTCATTTTCTGACACAGGTGTTCCCAGTTGTGGTATGACATTTAGAATGACTTTGTTTAGACAAGACGAGTATTCTAGTTTCTTTAGTGCTTATATCAGACCTTTCTCTAGAGTTTCCATCAAACCTTTCTCTTATGTTTACATCAGACCATTCTCTAGCGCTTATGTGATGGGGCCGTAAAGACGCCCCCTTCATGTTCAAGGCATAATTATCGTCCATATATTTTTGATGTTTGCTCAGCACGCTGGGATGTGAAGAGTCTGACGCAGTAGAAGATTTATTACTAGGCCATAATAAAGCCTAAAAATTAGTTATATTTGATAGTTGTGTGTTATATTAAATAGCTGTAGGTTTTATTTGTGTTTTCGCTATTTCTAGAGCGATAATCGCGTGTATTATTTGCGTGGCGCAATTAATCCGCGCAGCGCACTAAAGTTGAGTGATTCGCCTAGAGCCTATATAAAGAGATAGCGGACTGCGAACGGGCCTATTTTGCAAAAGCCGCCCAGAGAGAACAAACGAAGTTAGACACCAGAGCCAAGCTGTAAATGCCTTGAGCACATTAGCAATCGAGCACAGGCTGGGTGTTTGTTTGGTGTTTGGTTTTGTTCGCTTTGTTATTTGTTTAATGTTTGCTTCGTGTGTTTAAATGTCACTAATAGATTTGTAGAAATAAATACAGCCCCTGCCTTAAGAATCAGAGTTTATTGTTGATTAGGGTCGGTTGCGAGTGTGCAAGAGAGTGATCAAATATAACAACATCATCATCTCGCCCACCCTATCACAATTGGCGTCGTCGACAGGATTAGGCAGACAGTGACACCGAGCAAACAGCAAACGAACAAATATAACAAATATTGTAAACACCCAGCAGTGCGATCTTGCAGCAAGATGGCTTCGATCAATGCGCATGTGAAGGTAGTATACGTGAAGGTGCCGGAGGTAAGGCTATTTGGTGGATAGGCAAGTCCCACTTGGCAAGAGTTTGTGGAAGATGTAGAGGCCGTGTGGAAGATGGCGCCCTTTTGCGCAGAAGACAAGGTAGACGTGATCTGGAACAACGTTACACCAGTAGTCTCTAGGGAATTACGGATACATGGCGGAGCCAAGGCCAGCCCTGAGCAGTTACTCAAGATAGTAGAAGAAGCCTACAGCGAGCAACCACCAGTCAGTGAGATGACCAAGAATTTCCAGGCCTTGAGTCAGGGACCTTGGGAATATGCTGTTTTATGTGAAGGTAAAAAGCCTGATTGTTGCGCACAGATTAGTGTTGGTAGGCATACAAATGTAAAGTATAACTATTTGTCCGATGAAAAGTATTTAGTTGAGAATCAATGATTCTCAGTCTAAGGGACAGAACCCTGATTGTTCGATGTTGTATTCGGTTCTATGGGTTATCTGTTCTTGTGTCTCAATCTGGCGTATGAATACTAGATTTACGTCATTTTTCGTCTGGTATGGCCAGAAACCGATTGGTCTTGCTTAAAATGTTTATGGCCCGAATTTATATTTATTCCTTGACTATTTAAGGTGATTCGGTCTTATATCTCTGTATCTTCGTATTTCTATGTCGGACTAATTTGTGAGCTGAACTCTGGGGTGAAGGGCTTTCTACGCCGGCGTCGATTTTGTGTGTGGACAGAGAAGGCTGTCATGTCGTCGCTACTATGGGCTGGTCGATTAGAAAGTTTGAAAATTGATCTCTGTGATTTATTCTAGGAAGGGGATTGTTTCTCTGTATGATTGTATTATCAGAGATTCTCCTAATGTCCATTATTAACGCCTAGGAATGGCGTGCGTTATTCGCTTGTGTGTGTTTTCCTAAAGCCAGGTAAAACCACAACCT
This sequence comes from Oreohelix idahoensis, assembly GCA_024509875.1. Lineage (NCBI taxonomy): Eukaryota > Metazoa > Mollusca > Gastropoda > Stylommatophora > Oreohelicidae > Oreohelix > Oreohelix idahoensis. The sequence continues at coordinate 43,241 of JAMPIV010010159.1, forward strand.
TTTTTGCTGAACTTTTTTGCTAAGCCTAGATGGGAGACGTATTATCGTGCATCTAGGATTGTTGATTACAGATGAAGATGACGTGTTATCTAGCAGCACTAGATTACTTGATGTATCCAGCCTTATTGATAGCAGAAATGTATAGCAGCCCAATGAGGACATTTACGTATGAATTACGAAGTAATTCTGCTTCATAATTTCTCATCCTGGGTGAGCGAAGCTCACGGAGGAGAGCCATTTTGGATTCCCGCCATTGTAAGCGGATCATTGTCGGAGAACAGAAAAGGTCTTATTATCTGACGATGGTACAGAGATCTACATAATATGAAAACCCACTACTGTGGTTTAACATTGTTGCTATAAACATTGGATGAATTTATGGCTTGAGAAACTTAGCCAGGAGAAGGTTCTGTCAGTGAACCATTGTTGATGTTTATGTATCCACCTTAACTGACGCGATTAGTCAGTTGAAGCATGAGACGATAGACAACCAGAATATTGAGTGCTTGCCTACTATCGTTCCATTATATTTACCACTACATGAATGTACATCTGATATTGTCACCCATTTTTCAAGTATACGATGATTTTTGTGCCAACCTATTCAAGTGACTGTAATCGTGATGTCGAAGTTTACGTCCATTATTAAATGTATGAAACGACATCTGTAGTCGGCCCTTTATTGACTTCTGCTTATGATTGAGTGAGTGACTTGTCAACTTATCAGAACTATACACCCATTCGCGTAAAGTACATCTACATTCTCACTCTATGACACACTGTGTCGGAACGAGTTGACCATTCATCTACATGTCCAGTATGACCTTATGAAAGCAGTATCATCACATCAAAAAACGCCCTTATCACTGATACACTGGTGCAGGTAGCCAGTGTAGAAGCTCACTATGAAGAGGAGGCACTCAGTGCAGAATTATCCCTCCTAAAGTCTCAGATAGCACAGATGTCAGAGACCAGTTTGCCAGTACAAGAGGAGGTGCAAAGAGAGAAAGAACCAGGCCAACCGCGAGAACAGCCAACGCAAGACGAGGAGGTGTGTCCGCAGGAACCGCAACTAGTCCTTCTTGTATGTGAGAGTCAGGCTGTTGTCAAGAAAAGCTGTGAGCTGACAGCACCAACAAACGCAGCTGCACCGACAAGGCGAAAAGGGGTTTGCAAGTGGTATAGTGTCCACAGGAGATGGGGGTTCATCACGCCAGATGATGGAGGTATTGATATATTCGTACAACAGACCAAGATCTTCAGAAAGGGATTCCGGAGTCTGGCGAGGAATGAACGAGTAGAATTTGACAGCAAACCATCGTTCCAGGTCATGGAAGCAGTCATTGTGTGCGGCATTGGCGGTCAAGAATGCAAAGGAAGTAGGAGGCGACCCATGGCACAGAGAAAGCCTACCAGGTTGAGGTGCTATAATTGTAGTGAGTTCTCAGGCCACATGGCAGCCAAATGCCCTCAAGGCCCTCTTCCAAAACGATGTTTTAGATGCAAGTCTACAGAACACTTGATATCCGCCTGTCCCTCAAGGAGCTTTTTCCCTAGACGTACTGCCACAACCAGGTTGCCTACATTATGTAAACCAAGAGATGGCCGTGACAACTGTCACCCTAAGGGAACCGAGAAAATTGGTAGTCGTTTTGGGGAGGAAACTCGTCCTAAGCAGATAGGAGGGAGTGCACATCGGTGTTCAGAAGAGGAGACTCATCAAAAGCAGACTGTGGGGAATGTAAGTGATAAGGGTGGAATTAGGATGCCGTCAAATTACCACCTCTATCGACACCAGGTATTACAATGCAAGATGTGGGTGTCTTATCTGGTTTAGATTGTTGCGGTGTGTGTGTTGCAGTAGAACAGTTCAGGGTACACCACAGGCAACATGACGTGTAGAGTCATAAAAATGGTAACTTCGCTTTAGGTTTATACCATTTATTGCACGCCACAAAACAGTCATGATACTTATGTTATCATCAGCATAGTATAACGAATGCAGCATTCAAACTCATGTTAACTGACAGTCATGTAGGAGTCAATACTCAATAGTTGTATGGAAAACAAATATCATAGCGAAGCTTGATAAATAATACATATAACTTCTGCAACCGTGGTCCGCTGCAGATCCTTAATGTTCATAGACAATAATAATTATTCCTTCCTGATGCTAGCAGATCAGATGTATACAATACGTCCGTTTACTGTCTGCACGTGAGTAGCATACATGGATTACAGGTCAGCTCGACCTTTATAACCTTCCTAAGTCTAACCATCTGACTTGGACGTGATCTCTGATATAACGAATCCTGGAACACAGACAATAGTCTTGTTGGTCTAGAGCGACCCATAGATATATAACTAGTTCAGGTATAAAGATACCGATGACTTAATCCTAGTCAAAGTACCTCTCCATTTTGAATCACACAGGCGAGCAAAAAGGCGACAAAATGACGAACCTCTAGATGATAGCCTAAAGTTCGATACAAGAGGAATTACCTTATTTCGGAAAATCAACCATGAACATATGCCTCCAGGCAGGCTTGAATAATACGGGGAAATAGTCTAGTTAGCTAACTAACTCACAAAGACAATGTATTTCCCTCAGAGAATCACAAGACGCAGTCGCGTCCGCTCGCTAATCAGTCCATTTCTCAACTCCCCGACCTGGGCGGAACAACAAACGACAACCAAGTCGAGACATGCGCAGAGTGACAATCTCTGAGTCGCTGTTCACAATAAGACGATTCTAAGAACATTCGAGATAAAAGTCTTACACAGTCGCGCCTTTTATGGACATGAACAGAAGCGTTAAGAAAGGTTTCAAACATCTACAACAGTTGACTGATACTACCAAATAAGGAGATATGGTCACGCTTCGTTCAAGACATTATAGACCGAACGTGTCTCTATACAAGAGGAGGTAAACTCATAAAAAATAGCAGTATCGATATATCGGGTTCTGTCCCTTTGACCATAAAATATATATAACATGCATTTCAGTCAAATAATAAACGATCATACAAAGACTTTGGAAAAAAGTAATTATTTGTGCGTAACAGTAAGCCACCGTCAATACAAAACGAGTGAAAAGCACGTCAAGAGCGATCCCCCTACAAAGTCGACAGCTGCATGCACTGACAGGCAGATGTCACGGGCAGGCAGCGACGCGGCACAGGTGAGCGAGTCTTCTAGACCACAGCGGCTGACAGCCCGACAACGTACAACTGGGGACATGACGACCAAGAGTGTCCCCAGCCGGGTTGTACCTATTCCAGAAGCTCAGCCCAAAGCATCGGCGCTCAGAAAGAGTCATGCGCAGCATCAACGATCTGAGAGATTACAATTGAAGCGCCAGAGGTAGTGATGTTGTCGGGACGACAACAAAATCAGGAGGGAGATATGTGATGGGGCCGTAAAGACGCCCCCTTCATGTTCAAGGCATATTTATCGCCCATATATTTTCAATGTGCGCGCAGCACGCTGGGATGTGAAGAGTCTGACTCAGTAGAAGATTTATTACTAGGCCATAATAAAGCCTAAAAATTAGTTATATTTGATAGTTGTGTGTTATATTAAATAGCTGTAGGTTTTATTTGTGTTTTCGCTATTTCTAGAGCGATAATCGCGAGTGTTATTTGCGTGGCGCAATTAATCCGCGCAGCGCACTAAAGTTGAGTGATTAATCTAGAGCCTATATAAAGAGATAGCGAGCGGCGAACGGGCCTATTTTGCAAAAGCCGCCCAGAGAGAACAAACGAAGTTAGACACCAGAGCCAAGCTGTAAATGCCTTGAGCACATTAGCAATCGAGCACAGGCTGGGTGTTTGTTTGGTGTTTGGTTTTGTTCGCTTTGTTATTTGTTTAATGTTTGCTTCGTGTGTTTAAATGTCACTGATAGGGTTGTAGAAATAAATACAGCCCCTGCCTTAAGAATCAGAGTTTTATTGTTGAATCGGGTCGGTTGCGAGTGTGCAAGAGAGTGATCACATATCACAACAGCATCATCATCATCTCGCCCACCCTATCACACTTACGTCAGACCATTCTCTAGCCCTTACATCAGACCATTCTCTAGCACTTACATCAGACCACTCTTTAGCACTTACATCAGACCATTCTCTAGCGCTTACATCAGATCATTCTCTAGCGCTTACATCAGACCATAATCTAGCGCTTACATCAGACCATTCTCTAGCGCTTACATCAGACTATTCTCTAGCGCTTACATCAGACCATTCTCTAGTGTTGACTTCAGACCTTTTTCTGGTATTTACATCAGACCTTTCTCTAGTGTTGACATAAGACCTTTCTCTAGTGTTGATATAAGATCTTTCTCTAGTATTGACATCAGATCTTTCTCTAGTGTTGACATCAGATCTTTCTCCAGTGTTGACGTCAGATCTTTCTCTAGTGTTGGCGTCAGACCTTTCTCTAGTCTTGACGTCAGATATGTCCCTAGTGTTGACGTCAGACATTTCCCTAATGTTTACGTGAGAACCCTAACAAATGAGAAGTACAAGTTAGTTAACCGGATTCAGGATCCCGTCCCCTGAAAATATGTAATTCATCTCATTACCGTGGACTGTGGGTAGTGTGTAATTCATCTCATTACCGTGGACTGTGGGTAGTGTGTAATTCATCTCATTACCGTGGACTGTGGGTAGTGTGTAATTCATCTCATTACCGTGGACTGTGGGTAGTGTGTAATTCATCTCATTACCGTGGACTGTGGGTAGTGTGTAATTCATCTCATTACCGTGGACTGTGGGTAGTGTGTAATTCATCTCATTACCGTGGACTGTGGGTAGTGTGTAATTCATCTCATTACCGTGGACTGTGGGTAGTGTGTAATTCATCTCATTAGTGTAATTCATCTCATTACCGTGGACTGTGGGTAGTGTGTAATTCATCTCATTACCGTGGACTGTGGGTAGTGTGTAATTCATCTCATTACCGTGGACTGTGGGTAGTGTGTAAATAGTCTCATTACCGTGGACTGTGGGTAGTGTGTAATTCATCTCATTACCGTGGACTGTGGGTAGTGTGTAATTCATCTCATTACCGTGGACTGTGGGTAGTGTGTAATTCATCTCATTACCGTGGACTGTGGGTAGTGTGTAATTCATCTCATTACCGTGGACTGTGGGTAGTGTGTAATTCATCTCATTACCGTGGACTGTGGGTAGTGTGTAATTCATCTCATCTCATTACCGTGGACTGTGGGTAGTGTGTAATTCATCTCATTACCGTGGACTGTGGGTAGTGTGTAATTCATCTCATTACCGTGGACTGTGGGTAGTGTGTAATTCATCTCATTACCGTGGACTGTGGGTAGTGTGTAATTCATCTCATTACCGTGGACTGTGGGTAGTGTGTAATTCATCTCATTACCGTGGACTGTGGGTAGTGTGTAATTCATCTCATTACCGTGGACTGTGGGTAGTGTGTAATTCATCTCATTACCGTGGACTGTGGGTAGTGTGTAATTCATCTCATTACCGTGGACTGTGGGTAGTGTGTAATTCATCTCATTACCGTGGACTGTGGGTAGTGTGTAATTCATCTCATTACCGTGGACTGTGGGTAGTGTGTAATTCATCTCATTACCGTGGACTACCGTGGACTGTGGGTAGTGTGTAATTCATCTCATTACCGTGGACTGTGGGTAGTGTGTAATTCATCTCATTACCGTGGACTGTGGGTAGTGTGTAATTCATCTCATTACCGTGGACTGTGGGTAGTGTGTAATTCATCTCATTACCGTGGACTGTGGGTAGTGTGTAATTCATCTCATTACCGTGGACTGTGGGTAGTGTGTAATTCATCTCATTACCGTGGACTGTGGGTAGTGTGTAATTCATCTCATTACCGTGGACTGTGGGTAGTGTGTAATTCATCTCATTACCGTGGACTGTGGGTGGGTAGTGTGTAATTCATCTCATTACCGTGGACTGTGGGTAGTGTGTAATTCATCTCATTACCGTGGACTGTGGGTAGTGTGTAATTCATCTCATTACCGTGGACTGTGGGTAGTGTGTAATTCATCTCATTACCGTGGACTGTGGGTAGTGTGTAATTCATCTCATTACCGTGGACTGTGGGTAGTGTGTAATTCATCTCATTACCGTGGAGCATCTCATTACCGTGGACTGTGGGTAGTGTGTAATTCATCTCATTACCGTGGACTGTGGGTAGTGTGTAATTCATCTCATTACCGTGGACTGTGGGTAGTGTGTAATTCATCTCATTACCGTGGACTGTGGGTAGTGTGTAATTCATCTCATTACCGTGGACTGTGGGTAGTGTGTAATTCATCTCATTACCGTGAACTGTGGGTAGTGTGTAATTCATCTCATTACCGTGGACTGTGGGTAGTGTGTAATTCATCTCATTACCGTGGACTGTGGGTAGTGTGTAATTCATCTCATTACCGTGGACTGTGGGTAGTGTGTAATTCATCTCATTACCGTGGACTGTGGGTAGTGTGTAATTCATCTCATTACCGTGGACTGTGGGTAGTGTGTAATTCATCTCATTACCGTGGACTGTGGGTAGTGTGTAATTCATCTCATTACCGTGGACTGTGGGTAGTGTGTAATTCATCTCATTACCGTGGACTGTGGGTAGTGTGTAATTCATCTCATTACCGTGGACTGTGGGTAGTGCGTACATCGTGGGTAGTGTGTAATTCATCTCATTACCGTGGACTGTGGGTAGTGTGTAATTCATCTCATTACCGTGGACTGTGGGTAGTGTGTAATTCATCTCATTACCGTGGACTGTGGGTAGTGTGTAATTCATCTCATTACCGTGGACTGTGGGTAGTGTGTAATTCATCTCATTACCGTGGACTGTGGGTAGTGTGTAATTCATCTCATTACCGTGGACTGTGGGTAGTGTGTAATTCATCTCATTACCGTGGACTGTGGGTAGTGTGTAATTCATCTCATTACCGTGGACTGTGGGTAGTGTGTAATTCATCTCATTACCGTGGACTGTGGGTAGTGTGTAATTCATCTCATTACCGTGGACTGTGGGTAGTGTGTAATTCATCTCATTACCGTGGACTGTGGGTAGTGTGTAATTCATCTCATTACCGTGGACTGTGGGTAGTGTGTAATTCATCTCATTACCGTGGACTGTGGGTAGTGTGTAATTCATCTCATTACCGTGGACTGTGGGTAGTGTGTAATTCATCTCATTACCGTGGACTGTGGGTAGTGTGTAATTCATCTCATTACCGTGGACCATTACCGTGGACTGTGGGTAGTGTGTAATTCATCTCATTACCGTGGACTGTGGGTAGTGTGTAATTCATCTCATTACCGTGGACTGTGGGTAGTGTGTAATTCATCTCATTACCGTGGACTGTGGGTAGTGTAAAAGTCATCTCATTACCGTGAACTGTGGGTAGTGTGTAATTCATCTCATTACCGTGGACTGTGGGTAGTGTGTATAGTGTGTAATTCATCTCATTACCGTGGACTGTGGGTAGTGTGTAATTCATCTCATTACCGTGGACTGTGGGTAGTGTGTAATTCATCTCATTACCGTGGACTGTGGGTAGTGTGTAATTCATCTCATTACCGTGGACTGTGGGTAGTGTGTAATTCATCTCATTACCGTGGACTGTGGGTAGTGTGTAATTCATCTCATTACCGTGGACTGTGGGTAGTGTGTAATTCATCTCATTACCGTGGACTGTGGGTAGTGTGTAATTCATCTCATTACCGTGGACTGTGGTAGTGTGTAATTCATCTCATTACCGTGGACTGTGGGTAGTGTGTAATTCATCTCATTACCGTGGACTGTGGGTAGTGTGTAATTCATCTCATTACCGTGGACTGTGGGTAGTGTGTAATTCATCTCATTACCGTGGACTGTGGGTAGTGTGTGTAATTCATCTCATTACCGTGGACTGTGGGTAGTGTGTAATTCATCTCATTACCGTGGACTGTGGGTAGTGTGTAATTCATCTCATTACCGTGGACTCTCATTACCGTGGACTGTGGGTAGTGTGTAATTCATCTCATTACCGTGGACTGTGGGTAGTGTGTAATTCATCTCATTACCGTGGACTGTGGGTAGTGTGTAATTCATCTCATTACCGTGGACTGTGGGTAGTGTGTAATTCATCTCATTACCGTGGACTGTGGGTAGTGTGTAATTCATCTCATTACCGTGGACTGTGGGTAGTGTGTAATTCATCTCATTACCGTGGACTGTGGGTAGTGTGTAATTCATCTCATTACCGTGGACTGTGGGTAGTGTGTAATTCATCTCATTACCGTGGACTGTGGGTAGTGTGTAATTCATCTCATTACCGTGGACTGTGGGTAGTGTGTAATTCATCTCATTACCGTGGACTGTGGGTAGTGTGTAATTCATCTCATTACCGTGGACTGTGGGTAGTGTGTAATTCATCTCATTACCGTGGACTGTGGGTAGTGTGTAATTCATCTCATTACCGTGGACTGTGGGTAGTGTGTAATTCATCTCATTACCGTGGACTGTGGGTAGTGTGTAATTCATCTCATTACCGTGGACTGTGGGTAGTGTGTAATTCATCTCATTACCGTGGACTGTGGGTAGTGTGTAATTCATCTCATTACCGTGGACTGTGGGTAGTGTGTAATTCATCTCATTACCGTGGACTGTGGGTAGTGTGTAATTCATCTCATTACCGTGGACTGTGGGTAGTGTGTAATTCATCTCATTACCGTGGACTGTGGGTAGTGTGTAATTCATCTCATTACCGTGGACTGTGGGTAGTGTGTAATTCATCTCATTACCGTGGACTGTGGGTAGTGTGTAATTCATCTCATTACCGTGGACTGTGGGTAGTGTGTAATTCATCTCATTACCGTGGACTGTGGGTAGTGTGTAATTCATCTCTGTGGGTAGTGTGTAATTCATCTCATTACCGTGGACTGTGGGTAGTGTGTAATTCATCTCATTACCGTGGACTGTGGGTAGTGTGTAATTCATCTCCATCTCATTACCGTGGACTGTGGGTAGTGTGTAATTCATCTCATTACCGTGGACTGTGGGTAGTGTGTAATTCATCTCATTACCGTGGACTGTGGGTAGTGTGTAATTCATCTCATTACCGTGGACTGTGGGTAGTGTGTAATTCATCTCATTACCGTGGACTGTGGGTAGTGTGTAATTCATCTCATTACCGTGGACTGTGGGTAGTGTGTAATTCATCTCATTACCGTGGACTGTGGGTAGTGTGTAATTCATCTCATTACCGTGGACTGTGGGTAGTGTGTAATTCATCTCATTACCGTGGACTGTGGGTAGTGTGTAATTCATCTCATTACCGTGGACTGTGGGTAGTGTGTAATTCATCTCATTACCGTGGACTGTGGGTAGTGTGTAATTCATCTCATTACCGTGGACTGTGGGTAGTGTGTAATTCATCTCATTACCGTGGACTGTGGGTAGTGTGTAATTCATCTCATTACCGTGGACTGTGGGTAGTGTGTAATTCATCTCATTACCGTGGACTGTGGGTAGTGTGTAATTCATCTCATTACCGTGGACTGTGGGTAGTGTGTAATTCATCTCATTACCGTGGACTGTGGGTAGTGTGTAATTCATCTCATTACCGTGGACTGTGGGTAGTGTGTAATTCATCTCATTACCGTGGACTGTGGGTAGTGTGTAATTCATCTCATTACCGTGGACTGTGGGTAGTGTGTAATTCATCTCATTACCATGGGTGGACTGTGGGTAGTGTGTAATTCATCTCATTACCGTGGACTGTGGGTAGTGTGTAATTCATCTCATTACCGTGGACTGTGGGTAGTGTGTAATTCATCTCATTACCGTGGACTGTGGGTAGTGTGTAATTCATCTCATTACCGTGGACTGTGGGTAGTGTGTAATTCATCTCATTACCTCATCTCATTACCGTGGACTGTGGGTAGTGTGTAATTCATCTCATTACCGTGGACTGTGGGTAGTGTGTAATTCATCTCATTACCGTGGACTGTGGGTAGTGTGTAATTCATCTCATTACCGTGGACTGTGGGTAGTGTGTAATTCATCTCATTACCGTGGACTGTGGGTAGTGTGTAATTCATCTCATTACCGTGGACTGTGGGTAGTGTGTAATTCATCTCATTACCGTGGACTGTGGGTAGTGTGTAATTCATCTCATTACCGTGGACTGTGGGTAGTGTGTAATTCATCTCATTACCGTGGACTGTGGGTAGTGTGTAATTCATCTCATTACCGTGGACTGTGGGTAGTGTGTGTAATTCATCTCATTACCGTGAACTGTGGGTAGTGTGTAATTCTCATTACCGTGGACTAGTGTGTGTAATTTACCGTGGACTGTGGGTAGTGTGTAATTCATCTCATTACCGTGGACTGTGGGTAGTGTGTAATTCACCTCATTACCGTGGACTGTGGGTAGTGTGTAATTCATCTCATTACCGTGGACTGAAGTAGTGGGTAATTCATCTCATTACCGTGGACTGTGGGTAGTGTGTAATTCATCTCATTACCGTGGACTGTGGGTAGTGTGTAATTCATCTCATTACCGTGGACTGTGGGTAGTGTGTAATTCATCTCATTACCGTGGACTGTAGGTAGTGTGTAATTCATCTCATTACCGTGGACTGTGGGTAGTGTGTAATTCATCTCATTACCGTGCACTGTGGGTAGTGTGTAATTAATCTCATTACCGTGGACTGTGGATAGTGTGTAATTCATCTCATTACCGTGGACTGTGGGTAGTGTGTAATTCATCTCATTACCGTGGACTGTGGGTAGTGTGTAATTCATCTCATTACCATGCACTGTGGGTAGTGTGTAATTCATCTCATTACCGTGGACTGTGGGTAGTGTGTAATTCATCTCATTACCGTGGACTGTGGGTAGTGTGTAATTCATCTCATTACCGTGGACTGTGGGTAGTGTGTAATTCATCTCATTACCGTAGACTGTGGGTAGTGTGTAATTCATCTCATTACCGTGGACTGTGGGTAGTGTGTAATTCATCTCATTACCGTGGACTGTGGGTAGTGTGTAATTCATCTCATTACCGTGGACTGTGGGTAGTGTGTAATTCATCTCATTACCGTGGACTGTGGGTAGTGTGTAATTCATCTCATTACCGTGGACTGTGGGTAGTGTGTAATTCATCTCATTACCGTGGACTTGGGTAGTGTGTAATTCATCTCATTACCGTGGACTGTGGGTAGTGTGTAATTCATCTCATTACCGTGGACTGTATGTAGTGTGTAATTCATCTCATTACCGTGGACTGTGGGTAGTGTGTAATTCATCTCATTACCGTGGTTTGTGGGTAGTGTGTAATTCATCTCATTACCGTGGACTGTGGGTAGTGTGTAATTCATCTCATTACCGTGGACTGTGGGTAGTGTGTAATTCATCTCATTACCGTGGACTGTGGGTAGTGTGTAATTCATATCATTACCGTGGACTGTGGGTAGTGTGTAATTCATCTCATTACCGTGGACTGTGGGTAGTGTGTAATTCATCTCATTACCGTGGACTGTGGGTAGTGTGTAATTCATCTCATTACCGTCCACTGTGGGGAATGTGTAATTCATCTCATTACCGTGGACTGTGGGTAGTGTGTAATTCATCTCATTACCGTGGACTGTGGGTAGTGTGTAATTCATCTCATTACCGTGGGCTGTGGGTAGTGTGTAATTCATCTCATTACCGTGGACTGTGGGTAGTGTGTAATTCATCTCATTACCGTGGACTGTGGGTAGTGTGTAATTCATCTCATTACCGTGGACTGTGGGTAGTGTGTAATTCATCTCATTACCGTGGACTGTGGGTAGTGTGTAATTCATCTCATGACCGTGGACTGTGGGTAGTGTGTAATTCATCTCATGACCGTGGACTGTGGGTAGTGTGTAATTCATCTCATTACCGTGGACTGTGGGTAGTGTGTAATTCATCTCATTACCGTGGACTGTGGGTAGTGTGTAATTCATCTCAAGACCATGCACTGTGGGTAGTGTGTAATTCATCTCATGACCGTGCACTGTGGGTAGTGTGTAATTCATCTCATGACCGTGCACTGTGGATAGTGTGTAGTTCATCTCATGACCGTGCACTGTGGGTAGTGTGCAATTCATCTCATGACCGTGCACTGTGGGTAGTGTGTAATTCATCTCATGACCGCGCACTGTGGGTAGTGTGTAATTCATCTCATGACCGTGCACTGTGGGTAGTGTGTAATTCATCTCATGACCGTGCACTGTGGGTAGTGTGTAATTCATCTCATGATTGTGCACTGTGGGTAGTGTGTAATTCATCTCATGACCGTGCACTGTGGGTAGTGTGTAATTCATCGCATTACCGTGGACTGTGGGTAGTGTGTAATTCATCTCTTTATCGTGAACTGTGGGTAGTGTGTAATTCATCTCATGACCGTGCACTGTGGGAAGTGTGTAATTCATCTCATTACCGTGGACTGTGGGTAGTGTGTAATTCATCTCATTACCGTGCACTGTGGGTAGTGTGTAATTCCTCTCTTTATCGTGAACTGTGGGTAGTGTGTAATTCATCTCATGACCGTGCACTGTGGGAAGTGTGTAATTCATCTCATTACCGTGCACTGTGGGTAGTATGTAGATCATCTCATTAGCATGCACTGCGGATAGTGTGTAATTCATCTCATTACCGTGCACTGTGGGTAGTGTGTAATTCATCTCTTGACCGTGCACTGTGGATAGTGTGTAATTCATATCATTACCGTGCACTGTGGGTAGTGTGTAATTCATCTCATTACCGTGGACTGTGGGTAGTGTGTAATTCATCTCATTACCGTGCACTGTGGGTAGTGTGTAATTCATCTCATTACCGTGCACTGTGGGTAGTGTGTAACTCATCTCATTACCGTGCACTGTGGGTAGTGTGTAATTCATCTCATTACCATGCACTATGGGTAGTGTGTAATTCATCTCATTACCATGCACTGTGGGTAGTGTGTAATTCATCTCATTACCGTGGACTGTGGGTAGTGTGTGATTCATCTCATTACCGTGCACTGTGGGTAGTGTGTAATTCATCTCATTACCGTGCACTGTGGGTAGTGTGTAATTCATCTCATTACCGTGCCCTGTGGGTAGAGTGTAATTCATCTCATTACCATGCACTGTGGGTAGTGTGTAATTCATCTCATTACCATGCACTGTAGGTAGTGTGTAATTCATCTCATGATCGTGCACTAATATGAGGCTTTACGTGAGGCTGTACGTGAGGCTGTAAATTAGGCTGTACATGAGGCTGTACATGAGGGTGGTAATGAGGCTGGTAATGAGGCTGGTAATGAGGCTGGTAATTTCACCATATAAAAGACATTGCTACAGAAACTAATCCTGAAAAAGCACAAAATCTTTCTGTGCAAGCTTCCTGTAAGATGGTTAGCTGCAGTAGTTGTTCCATGCTCAATAAGGAGCGAGCAGTCAAATGATGATTACGAATGTAGAAAAAAGTCTCTTTCTTTTTTTTTTTCGCTATACACATCTTACTCATCATCATGAAGTGCCATGCTGTGAAAAATATGTTTCTCCATAAATCTTACCCTTGACTGTTTGTTGACGTCTTTTCTCTCTAACTTCCACTAATTTTCGTATCTTTTTTCAATTTCATTTATAACGATGTAGTTGTGGTCTTGAGGGCCTCTTCTCATGTCAGGTACTCCAACTTATCGCTAATAGGCGCTGATTATAAAACGGAATCTTCGCACATAGTTGCATTCACACAATTGTTAATTTCTAACATTCCTGTTTAAATGTCAGAACCGATGACCACGCAGTCAGACAGCTGCTAAATTCTCAGACTCGTGTATAAAACCTGAATTGTTCACAAGAAAGCAAACGATATTTAATAAACCCTTCCTGACGTAATGTTCAAATGTATTTAAAGTGTGGGTTAGAAGCGGGTTCTCAGACATTTTTTCAGCACACACATTCCAAAACCGGTCTTTGTTTAGGACAAAGCATGTAAATTGTAGACAGACTAAAAGCTGGCACAATTTACGCTGTTCAAAAGAGCCTGTAATGTCTGTAAATAAGTGGACATAGCTTTTATATGAATGTTTGTATAATAGACTGCGCGCTGTGTGGAGGCACGTGACTAGAGGATCTTCAGACAAGAATGTACAAATTATTTTTGAAGTAAATGATGGGGAAGAAAACGGAAGTAAAAGTGCACTTTGAATTATGGGATGAAAAAGCTGAAAGCAAAGGTCATGTATTAAAAGAATTAAACAAAGACTGGGTGTGGGGAGAACGAATGACAGCGAAGATAAATAAGAGACTGGGTGTGGGGAGAACGAATGACAGCGAAGATAAATAAGAGACTAGGTGTGGGGAGAACGAGTGCCAGCGAAGATAAATAAGAGACTGGGTGTGGAGAGAACGAGTGCCAGCGAAGATAAATAAGAGACTGGGTGTGGAGAGAACGAATGACAGCGAAGATAAATAAGAGACTGGGTGTGGGGAGAACGAATGACAGCGAAGATAAATAAGAGACTGGGTGTGGGGAGAACGAATGACAGCGAAGATAAATAAGAGACTAGGTGTGTGGAGAACGAGTGCCAGCGAAGATAAATAACAGACTGGGTGTGGAGAGAACGAGTGACAGCGAAGATAAATAAGAGACTGGGTGTGGGGAGAACGAGTGCCAGCGAAGATAAATAAGAGACTAGGTGTGGAGAGAACGAATGACAGCGAAGATAAATAAGAGACTGGGTGTGGGGAGAACGAATGACAGCGAAGATAAATAAGAGGCTGGGTGTGGAGAGAACGAATGACAGCGAAGATAAATAAGAGACTGGATGTGGAGAGAACGAGTGACAGCGAAGATAAATAAGAGACTGGGTGTGGGGAGAACGAATGACAGCGAAGATAAATAAGAGAATGGGTGTGGGGAGAACGAAAGACAGAGAAGATAAATAAGAGACTGGGTGTGGGGAGAACGAATGACAGCGAAGATAAATAAGAGACTGGGTGTGGAGAGAACGAGTGACAGCGAAGATAAATAAGAGACTGGGTGTGGGGAGAACGAGTGCCAGCGAAGATAAATAAGAGACTAGGTGTGGAGAGTACGAATGACAGCGAAGATAAATAAGAGACTGGGTGTGGGGAGAACGAATGACAGCGAAGATAAATAAGAGGCTGGGTGTGGAGAGAACGAATGACAGCGTAGATAAATAAGAGACTGGGTGTGGAGAGAACGGGTGACAGCGAAGATAAATAAGAGACTGGGTGTGGGGAGAACGAATGACAGCGAAGATAAATAAGAGACTGGGTGTGGGGAGAACGAATGACAGCGAAGATAAACAAGAGACTGGGTGTGGGGAGAACGAATGACAGCGAAGATAAATAAGAGACTGGCTTCCATCGTAATGCCCCGTTTAGCTTCCGGGCATCTCTGATGAGACAAAGAAAGAATAGATATACAACTCCTTGATGCATGTCGTACAAGGCCACTAATATGAGGTTTGTGCATGGAGCTGGCAACCTCATCATGTCAAATCAATTGCAAGAGAAACCACAATAACACCAGAAACTTTAAACACCAGAAACTTTAAAAACCAGAAACTTTAAACACCAGAAACTTTAAACACCAGAAACTTTAAACACCAGAAACTTTAAACACCAGAAACTTTAAACACCAGAAACTTTAAACACCAGAAAATTTAAACACCAGATACTTTAAACACCAGAAACTTTAAACACCAGATACTTTAAACACCAGAAACTTTAAACACCAGAAACTTTAAACATCAGATACTTTAAACACCAGATACTTTAAACACCAGAAACGTTAAACACCAGAAACTTTAAACACCAGAAACTTTAAACACCAGAAACTTTAAACACCAGAAACTTTAAACACCAGAAACTTTAAACACCAGATACTTTAAACACCAGAAACTTTAAACACCAGTTACTTTAAACACCAGATACTTTAAACACCAGATACTTTAAACACCAGATACTTTAAACACCAGATAATCTAAACACCAGAAACTTTAAACACCAGATACGCTAAACACCAGAAATTTTAAACAACAGAAACTTTAAACACCAGAAACTTTAAACACCAGAAACGTTAAACACCAGAAACTTTAAACACCAGAAGCTTTAAACACCAGAAACTTTAAACACCAGAAACTTTAAACACCAGAAACGTTAAACACTAGATAAGCTAAACACCAGAAACTTTAAACACCAGATAAGCTTAACACCAGAAACTTTAAACACCAGAAACGTTAAACACCAGAAACTTTAAACACCAGAAACTTTAAACACCAGATAAGTTAAACACCAGAAACTTTAAACACCAGAAACTTTAAACACCAGATAAGTTAAACACCAGAAACTTTAAACACCAGATAAGTTAACAACAGAAACTTTAAACACCAGATAAGCTAAACACCAGAAACTTTAAACACCAGATAAGCTAAACACCAGAAACGTTAAATACCAGATAAGCTAAACACCAGAAACGTTAAACACCAGATAAGCTAAACACCAGAAACTTTAAACACCAGATAAGCTAAACACCAGAAACTTTAAACACCACATAAGCTAAACACCAGAAACTTTTAACACCAGATAAGTTAAACATCAGAAACGTTAAACACCAGATAAGCTAAACACCATAGCGAAGAGAAAGGAAATGAAAAGAAAGAAAACAGAAGCTAAGTCTCCCAGATTAAAGGCAATATATATAGTGAACAGTACAGTCAGCTGGACAAGGAAGTTAAACGTCAAACCCGTGCTAACACAAGGACATTTCTGGATGACCTTGCAAGACAGGCAGAAGAGGCAGCACTGAGAAATGAACAAAGCACAGTATACAAAATAACTAAAATCATCAGTGGAAAACGAGGTGCAAACAATATTTTATTAGTAAGAGATAAGCACGGAAATCTCATCACAACAGTAGAAGGACAGGAAACAAGATGGGCAGAGCATTTCAGAGAAACTCTGAATAGCGAACCACCAGAGACACAAATGAATGTTCCTGAGGCTGAAAATGATCTAGATGTTAATACAGACATCCCACGAAAAGAAGAAATCATCACAGCAATCAAAGGGTTAAGTAATGGAAAAGCTCCTGGTCACGATAACTTCTTCTTCTTCTTCTTGCGATCGCATCTTTGATGATTACACCGTCAGACGAGTTCTCATGATGAATTCGACTGTTGTTTGAAGTTCCTCTTTAACTCCATATAGCTTTGAGTTTAGTGTTGAGTCATTGGGCCAGTATATCTTTCTTAACTGGTCATACAGAGGACAGTCCTGTAGAACATGCTCAGCAGTTTGTTCGTTTAATCCACATGTGCACAGTGGTGAAGCAGACAATCGTAGCTTGTGCATGTGTTTATTCAGTTTGTTATGCCCTGTCCTGAGTCGAAAAATAGTTATCTGTCCCTGCCGGTCGAGAGTGTGATAGTCGTCTTTGGGTTGGTTCTGTTCTCTTCTGATAGTCTGGATAGCTCTCTTTTTCTCAGAGTATGTGACTTCATTATCTTCTTGTTCACATTCTCCTCCCTTTTTTGCAAGTTTATCTGCCTTTTCATTTCCGGGTACACCACAATGAGATGGTACCCACTGAAGTATGGTTCTCTTTTTGGCAGCTACCTTGTTTAGTTCATTTCTCAGATGCGGAAGTTTACCACCCTTGAGAGCTTGCAGGACAGACAGTGCATCTGTGAGGATGACTACCTGGTGGCAGTCAGAGTTGGTGTTATAAATCATATTTGCAGCTTGCTCTAGAGCTTGAACCTCAGCTGTATAGTTGGAACAGAATTTACCAGTGGGAATGTGCCTAGTCTCATAGTGGTTGTCAGGATATGAGATAAAGATACCGGCACCTCCATTCCTAACAGCATTAGTTGCTGATCCATCTGTATAGGCATGTATCCATGATTGATCGGGATAGCTTTCTTGGATCATACTCAATGTAGCAGTTCGTTTTTGCAGATCATTATACTCACATCCACTTGTGAGACCACTGACTGATGTATTAATTTGGAGGGCACTGCTGGCCTGCTCCCATGGTACAGGGTATAGGGTGGGCTTCAGTGGTGTTGTCTTCATGGATAGGTCTTCTTGATGCTGTCTTATAAGTCTTTTCCCCCGATGCACAAAGCTGCTACGCTTTAGACGTCCCAATGCCAGATCATCTAGTCTTGCCTTCATTGGGTGCATTGGCATACTGTTGTACTTTTCCATCTGGATCATGGTTTTTGTGTCTCTTCTATGGGACAATGTCTGTAATCCAGCAGCCTTCTGCATCTCTGTTATTGGTGTAGTTTTCATGGCTCCTGTAATGAGCCTGAGAGCTTGATTTTGCACCTTGTCCAAAGACTGCAGATGTGAGTTAGCAGCTGATGACCATGCTGCTGAGCTAAACTCTAAGTGTGGTCTTATTACTCCATTATAAATCTTCTTTAGATTTCGTTCATTTGCTCCCCAGTTGGTACCTGCTAATTTTCTGAGTATGCCTATTCGTCTTCGGGCCTTTCCTTCTGCATTTTCAATATGCTTATTCCATGTAAGCCTTTGGTCAAATGTCACCCCAAGATAGGTGGGGTAGCTTTCTTCCTTGATCACGGTTGTCCCTAGGTGTATGTTAGCTGATTTGTCCTTGGGGGCGAGGGAGAACAGTGTTGTGGAGGTTTTGTCTGTGTTTATTGTGATAAGCCATTTCTCTGCCCATGACACTAGCATGTCTGCTGCCCGCTGCATTCTATAATTTGCTGTGGTGACATTTTCATCAGCGCACCAGAGTACTAGGTCATCTGCATATAAGGCAGCTTTAACTCCTGCAGGGAGATCTTTCACCAGGTCATTGATGTAAACAAGGAAGAGTGTTGGGGAAATTACTCCTCCTTGAGGTACCCCCTGATGGAGCAACACTTTTCTGCTCTGCAGACCATCAAGAGTGACTCTAGTTCTCCTGTTATGCAAGTATGACTGGATCCATTTCATCATGTTGCCTTGGATTCCACTTCTCCTAAGTTTTGCAATGAGGCCATCTTTCCACACCTTGTCAAAGGCCTGCTTGAAGTCGACCCAGATCGTTAGGACCTTTTTCTTCTCCTGGAAGGCATCTTCTATTGCTTGAGACAAGTAAGTAACTTGATCTTCTATACTGTAGCATTCTCTAAATCCAGCTTGTTCCGGCACCAGGATCTGCTCAGACTCTAAATACCATTTCAATCTGTGGTTGACTATTCGCTCCATAGTCTTCCCAACACAGCTTGTGAGACTGATTGGCCGGTAACTTGCAGCCTCGGTCTTACATTTCCCTTTCTTTAGTATGGGTATTGTGATGGCTTCTCTCCATACTTGGGGTACCGTTCCTTTCAACCAGCTGTGGTTGAATATCTCAAGCAGTTTTGTCTTTGCTGCTGAGCTCAGATTTACTAGCATTTCGTTGCTGATTTTGTCTGGGCCGGGTGACTTTTGAAACTTAAGCTTGGAAATAGCCTTCTGTAGTTCTCCTAGTGTGATGGGTTCCCTCATTGGGGCAGGAGTATCTGTCTGTCCCATGGTTGCCAGTATTTCTTTTCTTATCTCTCTCTGATGATCTATGTTAATGGGTAAGTTGCTTTCTGAACTGTATCTTCTAGCAAACAAGTCTGCAGCTTGTTTTCCTCTGAAAAGTTTGCCACCTTCATCCAATGTGATAGTCTGCCTAGGTGAGGAACGCTCTTCATTTAGAGACTTGACTAATCTCCAAAGTTTCCTGCCGTCTTTCTCAAGGTTCAGCGATGCCGTTTTAGTTCTCCAGCTTTTCCGTTTTTTCTTCTAGCTTTGTTCTCTGAAACTCTGCTACAGCCTTTTTCCATTTGTTGTGAGTTTCAAGTGAAGGCTGAGACTCTGCGTCCTTTCTAGCCCTGTCCATAGCTTCCTGACGTTCTTGGAGTGTGCTGGACCAGTATGGTATGTAGTTACGCCGGCATCCTTTGGGAATGGTTTCTTTTGCAGCTTGTAGTATGCATCTGTTGAAGTCTTTTACCACTTCATTAATGTCTCTGTTCTGTACCTTGAGGGTAGACAGCAGCGTGTTCACCTGATGCCTGAATAAACCCCAGTTGGCTTTTTTGTAGTTCCATCTTGTAATGGCTGGGCTTGTACTGAGAGTTGCACTCTGGACAGTAAGAAAGATTGGGCGATGGTCGCTTCCCCCTAGTTGGTCTCCTACTTCTCTACTAATAGATCCAGCTATATCTGGTGTGGAGAAGGCAAGATCTGGTGTTGAAGTTGTGTGCCATCCTCTGGAGTAGAAGGTAGGAGTATCTGTGGCATTATTGACTAGGATTAGGGAGTGATCATCTTGCCAAGTTTCAACCTCTTCACCTCTGTGATCCAGATGGTTATAGCCCCAGCTCTGGGAGTGGCTATTAAAGTCTCCAACTGCTATAAAGTTGGTGGCTGGTACCTGTATAGAGCTGAGACTCAGGGGTTTGTTGTTCGGACAGTAATAGTTCAGGAGTTCTATTTCCATCTTGTCTACCTTTATCTGCAACAGCTGATATTCTGCTCCATCCATGAAGGTTTTCCTTTCGTGTGCAGGAATGTTATTCCTTACAAGAGTAAGTACTCCTCCTTTTCGTCTATCTTTTCTGTCGGATCTGAAGCATTGATATCCCCTTATTTTAAAGGTTTGATCTGCTTTCAAGTGAGTCTCTTGGATACAGCAAACACTGACTTGCTTCTCATACAAGATGTTTTCCAGCTCTGTCTTTTTGCTGTATCCAGCCTGCTTGCTGTTCACTCCCTCTGCATTCCAGTGCATCATGACAAGTGGCACTCTGGGTTTCTCTTTTTCTGTTTTGTTTTGGTCAGTAGTTCTCCTCCACCGTCTGCTGACTCCACAAGATGGTCTAGAGGGTCCTCCAGTAGCTGAGGGTGGGCTCTGTCGAGGCTCAGAGCCCGGCACTGCACCTGCCTGGTGGAGCTCCACAGGGCGAGCACCAGTACGAGATTTATTTGACGGTGTACTCTCCATAGAAAAAAAAAAAGCGAGTTGCGTGATACTGTGGTTTCCGGTGCGCCTTTTGGCCCAGTATCTACGACTTTAGTACCTGTTCAACGGGAGAGTGGGCTCATCCCTAATCTGTTTATGTTCCCAGTAGTAGACTATTCGCAAGCAGCCTGGGGGTGTCACTGCTCTGCGCGGACCTTGTTTACCGAGGCGGCGTCCGAGCTCGTATGGTGAAAATATGGTTGCGTTATCTTCAAAATAGCCCTGTCTTTCCCATGGCTTTTCTGCCATCCTGCAACTTTGAGTTAGGGAGTTCTGAGCTCCAGTCTCTTTCCCAGGCATTTTATCCTGGCCTGGCACGCATACAGAGGACCCCACTTCTGGTTCTAAGTTAGCAGTTGGGGATAGGTGGGGTAGCACACTGTGCATTCCCCGTCATCCAGGGGGCTCTCCAACTATGCAGAGCTTGCACAATGCTGTGCTCTGGTTCTGGGCTCTCCCAAGGAATCCTCACGTCCTGCACAGAGCCACTTCCAGATACCCACCACCTGCCAACCCTCCATTGTAGAAATCTCCTGCATGCGGCCATCCAGTCAAGAGCCAGTATTAAGTCTGGTGCCCAAGTGATCCCCCCAAGCTCAGTGTGCAATGCTGGGTTCTCATCATGCTGCAACACAGGGGGGATTGTGATGCTCAGCCATCTCTCTCAACGCTGCACCGATAAGTGACATCGGGGACTTAACTGTGCCTCAGTACTGGGAGGCCCCGTTTCCGGGTACACCACACACAGCCAATTGAGGCAACGGTCGCCGTGGTCGTGTCTTCAGTGGGGAAGTTGTGGAGTCTTCCTGTCCATGTTCTTGCACATCCTAACACTGCCCGCAAGACATCAGAGGTTTGGAGAGTGCCCTTCTCTGACGATAACTTAAATGCAGAGCTATTTAAGACAGACCCAGAGCTAGCAGCAAACCTATTAGAACCACTATTTGCACAAGTCTGGAAAACAGGGACAACACCAACAGAGTGGAAAAAAGGAATAATTGTCAAATTGCCCAAGAAGGGCGATCTTGCAGACTGCAATAATTGGAGAGGAATCACTCTTCTCTCAGTTCCGAGCAAAATACTAGGCAGGATAATTATACAGAGAATCTCAAAAGCAGTAGACCACAAACTGAGGAAAGAGCAAGCAGGATTTAGAAAGAACAGAAGATGTGTAGATCATATATTTACCCTCAGGAACATTATAGAGCAGTGCTCAGAATGGCAAATACAGTTGTACATTAATTTCGTTGATTTTGAAAAGGCTTTTGACAGTAAACATAGGGACAGTTTATGGAAAATACTGAGGACTTATGGAATTCCAAGCTGCATAGTGTCAATCATAAAAAGCCTTTATGCCAACTTTACGTGCAGCATTGGGCAGAGCAACCTAACCTTTGAAGTGAAGACAGGAGTACGACAGGGATGCCCCTTATCAACCACTCTATTTTTAACAGTCATAGACTGGGTGATGCGCCAGACAACAGAGGGCAATCCAAGAGGAATAAGATGGATTAAATTTTCTACATTGGAAGATCTGGAATATGCAGATGGCATTGCACTGCTAGCACATTCACATCAACACATCCAGGAAAAAACGGATAGACCTAATAAGTATAGCCAGCAGGTGGGCTTGAACATCAACCTAAAGATGACAGAGGTCATGACGCTCAATGTGAGCAACCATGAGCCCATATCAGTAAGGAATCAGCAACTGGAACAGACAGATGTCTTCACATACCTAGGATGCATAGTAACACCAGACGGCGGAGCAAGCAAAGACATCAACAACAGAATGAACAAAGCAAGAACAGCCTTTTTTAGTCTAAACAACATCTGGAAGTCCTCTCAGTACAGCACATGCACAAAATTTGGATTATATCAGAGCTTTGTGTTTTCTGTGCTTCTCTATGGCGCGGAGAGTTGGAGAGTTACAGAGAAAGAAATGTCGAAATTGTTCTCTTTTCACACAACATGCCTAAAAAAAATTCTCCGAATCTTTTGGCCGAATACCATCACCAACCAAGATCTGCTTACTCGGAGCAAGCAAGAGGACATGCACACCATCATAGCTGGCAGACGCTAGAGCTGGGTTGGCCATGTCCTCAGAAGAGACCCTGATGCCATCACAAGAACAGCTATGCTATGGACCCCTGAAGGAAAACGAAAGAGAGGCCGATCAAAAACAACTTGGCGGAGGACTGTGGAGGCTGAGATGCAAAGAATGAACCAGAGTTGGGGCACTGTACGAAGGATGGCCGCCGACCGAGCAAGGTGGAATCAATTTGTTGTTGCCCTACAAGACGCCACCAGGCGTAATGGCCACTGACTGCTTTGACGGTCGGCGGCTAAGGATCAAAGAAGAAGACAGGTGATGTCATGAGCTTGGTGCAGACTTCCTTCAAGATGACCAGCTGTACAGGTGACGTCATGAGCTTGATGAAGGCTTCCTTCAAGAGGACCAGCTGTACAGGTGACGTCATGAGCTTGATGAAGGCTTCCTTCAAGAGGACCAGCTGTACAGGTGACGTCATGAGCTTGATGAAGGCTTCCTTCAAGAGGACCAGCTGTACAGGTGACGTCATGAGCTTGATGAAGGCTTCCTTCAAGAGGACCAGCTGTACAGGTGACGTCATGAGCTTGATGAAGGCTTCCTTCAAGAAGACCAGCTGTACAGGTGACGTCATGAGCTTGATGAAGGCTTCCTTCAAGAAGACCAGCTGTACAGGTGACGTCATGCTCCACAAACAACATAAAGGAAAAGGATTATGACAGTGATGATCCAAAGTGATACATAGACCACCACTTGTCGAAATGTAGCTGTCATCGGTAGCCATTTTATGATCGTTGGCTTGATCAAGTCTAGTGGTATGAGTGGTTACGAGTTGCCGAGATGTAGCTGTCATCTGTAGCCATATTATGATGATCGTTGGCTTGATCAGGTCTAGTGGTATGAGTGGTTACGAGTTGTAGAGATGTAGCTTTCATCTCCATATTATGATGATCGTTGGCTTGATCAGGTCTAGTGGTATGAGTGGTTACGAGTTGTCGAGATGTAGCTTTTATCTGTAGCCATATTATGATCGTTGGCTTGATCATGTCTAGTGGTATGAGTGGTTACGAGTTGTAGAGATGTAGCTTTCATCTCCATATTATGATGATCGTTGGCTTGATCATGTCTAGTGGTATGAGTGGTTACGAGTTGTCAAGATGTAGCTTTCATCGGTAGCCATATTATGATCTTTAGCTTGATCAGGTCTAGTGGTATGAGTGGTTACGAGTTGTCGAGATGTAGCTTTCATCGGTAGCCATATTATGATCGTTGGCTTGATCAGGTTTAGTGGTATGACCGGTTACGAGTATTTTAATTTTCGCATGTTCAGACGTCTCTCTTACACATATAGGGTTAGTAGAAAGGTAAATTTGAAGGTACGTCCATAGCAAATACCGTTGTAAGGGTGTTAAGTGTTTGAACCTACACTATACTAGGTCCAGCATCGAGAGATGGGGTGGCATGTTCCCTTCCTTACTGTCTTTTTCTTCCGTAACTCAAGAGCAAAGTCAAGAGCAAAGTCAAGATCAAAGTCAAGATCAAAGTAAAGAGCAAAATCAGGTATGCAGTTACAGCTGGGTAGACTGGAGCGTATCAATTCCGTGAAACGAACCTGGCACCTTTGTCACGAGAGACCAGCGCTCTAACAAATCTCTCAAAGGTCACCACTCATGACACTAGCATAAAGTCTTTGTTTTAGGTGTCACCACTCATGACACTCGCATTAACTCTTTGTTTTAGGTGTCACCACTCATGACACTCGCATTAAGTCTTTGTTTTAGGTGTCACCACTCATGACACTCGCATAAGTCTTAGTTTTAGGTGTCACCACTCATGACACTCGCATTAAGTCTTTGTTTTAGGTGTCACCACTCATGAAACTCGCATAAAGTCTTTGTTTTAAGTGTCACCACTCATGACACTCGCATAAAGTCTTTGTTTTAGGTGTCACCACTCATGACACTCGCATAAAGTCTTTGTTTTAGGTGTCACCACTCATGACACTCGCATAAAGTCTTTGTTTTAGGTGTCATCACTCATGACACTCGCATAAAGTCTTTGTTTTAGGTGTCACCACTCATGACACTCGCATAAAGTCTTTGTTTTAGGTGTCATCACTCATGACACTCGCATAAAGTCTTTGTTTTAGGTGTCATCACTCATGACACTCGCATAAAGTCTTTGTTTTAGGTGTCATGACAGTGGCGGGTTTGTCTCCCTAGCTCTACAATAGTGGTTCAATAATGGCCAAACACCGATTAAAGGACGTGGTCTTAAAGTGTATGAACCTTCGCCCAAGATTACTCTTCTCCTTCTTCTTTGATCCTTAGCCGCCAACCGTCAAAGCAGTAAGTGGCCATCACGCCTGGTGGCGTCTTGTAGAGCAACAACAAATTGATTCCACTTTGTTCGGTCGACGGCCATCCTTCGTACAGTGCCCCAACTCTGGTTCATTCTTTGCATCTCGGTTTCCACAGTTCTCCGCCAAGTTGTTTTTGGTCGGCCTCCATATCGCTTTCCTTCGGGGTTCCATAGTATTGCTGTTCTTGTAATGGTATCAGGGTCCCTTCTGAGGACGTGGCCAACCCAACTCCAGCGTCTGCCAGCTATGATCGTGTGCATGTCCTCCTGGTTACTCCGAAAAAGCAGTTCTTGGTTGCTGATGGTATTCGGCTAAAAGATTCGGAGAATTTTCCTTAGGCAGATTTTGTGGAAGGAGGACAGCTTCGACATTTCCTTCTGTTACTGTCCAGCATTCCGCACCATAGAGAAGCACAGAAAGTACACAGCTCTCATACAGTCTTAATGGGGTGTTTATGCTGTACTGGGAAGACTTCCAAATGTTGTTAAGACTAGCAAAGGCTGTTCTCGCCGTATTCATTCTGTTGTTAATGACCTTGCTTGTTCCACCGTCTGGTGTTACTATGCATCCTAGGTAAGTAAATGTGTCTGTCTGTTCTAACTTCTGGTTCCTTATTACTATTGGCTCAGGATTGCCCAATTTGAGTGTCACGACGTCATTCTTCTTCCGATTGATGTTCAGGCCAACCTGCTGGCCATACTAATTCAGTCTATCTGTTTTTTCTTGGATGTGTTGATGTGAATGTGCGAGTAGTGCAATGTCATCTGTATATTCCAGGTCTTCGAGTGTACAAACGTTGTCCATCTAATTCCTCTTGGACTGCCCTCTGTTGTCTGGCGCATCACCCAATCTATGGCTTTCAAAAATAATGTTGTTGATAAGGGGCATCCCTGTCGTACTCCTGTTTTCACTCCGAAAGTTAGATTACTCTATCCAACACTGCATGTAGCTAGAATAGAGGCTTTTTATAATGGAAACAATGCAGCTGGGAATTCCATAAGCCCTCAGTATTTTCCATAGGCTGTCCCTGTGTATGCTGTCAAAAGCCTTTTCAAAATCAACAAAATTAATGTATAGCTGTCTCTGCCATTCTGAGCATTGCTCTATAATGTTCCTGAGGGTGAATATATGATCTGCACATCTGGTGTTCTTTCTGAATCCCGCTTGTTCTTTCTGAATCCCGCTTGTTCTTTCCTCGGTTTATGGTCAACTGCTTTTGAAATTCTTTGGATGATTATCCTGCCTAGTATTTTGCTGGGAACTGAGAGGAGAGTAATTCCTCTCCAGTTGTTGCAGTCTGCAAGGTCACCTTTCTTTGGCAATTTGACAATTATTCCTTTACTCCACTCTGTTGGTGTTGTCTCAGTTTCCCATACTTGTGCAAATAGTGGTCCTAATAGTTTTGCTGCTAGTTCAGGGTCTGCCTTGAATAACTCAACATTTAAGTTATCGTGGTCAGCAGCTTTTCCATTCTTTAACCCTTTGATTGCTGTGATGATTTCTTCCTTTCTTGGAATGTCTGTATTAACATCTAGATCATTTTCAGCCTCAGGAACATTCAACTGTGTCTCTGGTGGTTCCTAGTTCAGAGTTTCTCTGAAATGCTCTGCCCATCTTGTTTCCTTCTCCTGTGCTGTGGAGATGAGATTTCCTTGCTTGTCCCTTACGTACGTTATATTGTTTGCACCTCGTTTTCCACTGATAGTTTTAGTTATTTTATAAACTGTGCTTTGTTCATTTCTCAGTGCTGCCTCTTCTGCCTGTCTTGCAAGGTAATCCAGAAATTTCCTTTTGTTGGCACGGGTTTGACGTTTTACTTCCTTGTCCAGCTGACTGTACTGTTCACTATATATTGCCTTTAACCTGGGAGACTTAGCTTGTTTTCTTTCTTTTCATTTCCTTTCTCTTCGCTATGGTGTTTAACGTTTCTGGTGTTATCCAATCTTATCTCTTTCTTTCCTGGAATCCCAAGAATGACTTGCTGCTTTCTTTGTATATTGTTGAGATGGTGTTGAATTTCTGGTCGACATCATCGGTCGCTGTTCTTTCCTGGCTTTTGGCAATCTGATATCGTCTCTTTACGTCGACCACGAACGCTTTTCTGGTGAGGGGGTCTTTAAGTTTCGTGATGTGATCTTTTCTGTTTGACTGCAACTGGTCGAGCAGCTCTGAGTTTCACCTTCAGTCTTGCTACTACTAGGTGATGATCACTTCCCACATCTGCGCCTCTTCTTACTTTCACGTCTTATAATGCATGTCTCCATCTGCCATTGATCATTATGTGATCTATCTGGTTTCTGTCCCGTCGGTTTAGTGATTCACACGTTAACTTGTGCACTTCCTTGTGTGGAAAAAGTGTTCCTCCAATGACCAGGTTGTTAATACAGCAGAAGCTTATTAATTTGTCCCCATTCTCATTTACTGTTCCACTGCCGCATGCCCCCATTACTCTTTCGTTTAATTATTGTGTGTTCCAACTTTCGCATTGAGGTCTCCCATTACTTTCATAAGATCGTACCTGGGTGCAGTTTCCATTTCCTTTTGTACCGGTTGATAGAACTCGTCCTTGACCTCTTCATCGCTGTCGTTTGTTGGTGCATAGCATTGTATAATTGTGGTGTTGGTGAATCTCCCTCTCAGTCTTGTTCTTATCAGTCTGTTGTTGATGGGTTTTCATTCCAGTAAAGGCCTTTCCATTGTTGTCTTCAGGATAATAACTACGCCTTCATTGTGCTGACCATCCTCTCTACCAGTGTAAAGTACTGTTTCCCCTGTAGCTGTTTTTATTCTTCTCGTCCCGGTCCATCTGCTCTCACTTATTCCCAGGATATAATTTGTAGTTCCTCATCTCTGCTGCGATCTGCCTCAGCTTTCCTACCTCCTTCATAGTTTTGACGTTCCAAAAACCAAACTAGTTTCGGGTTTAGCAGTCGGCGCATCCGTTTTCATGCCAATGGCTTCCTTTCGGCTTTCACCACTGATAGTCATACAAGCCTGAGACTCCGGATGTCCGTCCCGCATTAAAGTTTTTCCATTCGTTGCTGTTTCCGTAACATGTGCGATTTGTCGGCCCTGCGCTAAAACCCCCAACCTTGAGGACCAGGGTACCAGCTTTTGTCTGACCCCTACCCACGCAGACCAGTCCAGCTTGGTTGAACCTACCAGGAGTAAAACTCCTACTGGCATAGCTCTGGGGGTTGTCAGGGTACACAAGCTGCCATACCGCTACAAGGTATAGGTACCATTGATGGCAGAAGATTACTCTAGACAGACACATAAATAGAAGAATGATGCTTCTATTTCGGGGGGCCTCACAGGAATTTATAGAAAGGCAAGCATAACAACTGAGATTGTCTAAGCTGTTATGAACTTACTATTCTTCGACTCCTTCTGTGAGGAAAGGTATAGACTTGTATATTAGAAGCCCCCAGCTGAAAGCGATTCAGCAAAATATTGATTTTATAGCTCTCTATGGTTATGTATGTTTTAAAATCTGAGTCACGCGTCTGCAAATTCAGTTAATAATGATTAATTCAATTATAGATTTATATTTACATATAACCAGTTTAATTATCAATTGTTGGTTAACAAGATAAAAATAAATAAAGTTATTTTAACAAGGAAAACAAATAAGTAATGTTTCTCATCATGGTATAGTTTGGGTGGATATTCTACAGCAGGGTTCCTCAACTTTTTCTACACCGTGTGCACATTTAACATTTATAAAGAGGGTGGCGAGGATCAATCAAATATCGCGGCTCACTTATAGAAAAAGGTTCATTTTTACAATTTAAAAAAAAAATATTTATATTTGGCAGGGTAACACATTTAATGATATAATAATAATTATATTCAGGATTTAAAATAAAAGGAATTTATCTTCGAACAGTTTGAGTCAAATCTATAAGTAATGGGATCTTTGGCCTTGCATGTCACTGACCAACCTTTCATAATAAGGAGTGTATGATGATGTTCCTGCTGAATTGTATTTAATGCTTAGATTGTTATGGTAGCAGCTTTTGAATATATCATAAATTCCTGTATCTGTCGGCACATTGTTTTGTAAATTTATAGACACCTGTGGGAGAAGATCGGCTACAACGGCAAGTATGGAAAACTAAGAGCCCGGGATGCAGGCCTCTAGGGCAACCCAGAATCCGCTGGGAGGACAACATTAGACAATCTCTGAAGGACCGAAGACTAGATTGGAACCAGGCCAGGAGGAAGACATCAGATAGGATAGTATGACGCTCTCTCTAATAAACGTATCCACCCCAGGGTAGAAAATGAACGACTAAGTAAATAAGTTATGGAGACCACTAACCTTCAATACTAAAGATGTTTAGTAGAGAATAACCAATAATTTATGATGATGCAAGCAAAATTATAAATTTATTCTTTCATCTGCACAATTTTCCGCGGACAAACAAGCCGTGGCTGGCACCGTGGTGCCCGCGGGCACTGCGTTGAGTACCCTTGTTCTACAGTCACATACTTTGGCAGCAGCACGTCCCTTGCAGCAAAGCCGGAATAACTACTTAGATTGTCCAAGCGAGCGTCTTCAAGACCCGTCTGATGTAGGCGCCTAATGTCGACTGCTTGCAACTTGTACCACAAACTAGGAGAAAACAAATGCCTATTTTTAAATATCGGGTCTCCTGATGTAAGCATCAGACGACCTCTGCTTCCATCTACCCTGTCATCTTCCTTAGAATGTTGCCCCTCCCTGAGCATTAGATATGGACCAATCGGGTCTGATGAAAGTGTTTTTGGACAGCGAAAGACGACAAATGAAACATTCTATACAAATATAAATATTCATATAAAACTTACTGAAATGTTAGTATAATAAATAAATACGTTGTGATATCACCATCCACTACTCGCTCACGAAGGAAGCTGGGGCCACCTCTGGTTTTAATTCCTTGTGAGGAAACCCGCACAACACAGTCACCAGCTCTTGCAATGTTGAGGTTGCCAGCTCCACGTGCAACTGTACATCCACAAGCAATTTATACATGTCAAAATGCACAATAAAAAATGGTAACATTTACATATTACAACGTACCCCGATTATCGGGTGAAACAGCCTTGATGCATAGTAAAGGTCAGAATATTGTCGGGCAACTGTTTTAAGATGCCATCTCTCAGGTAGTTAAGTTCACTGCTTTATGTATAGTCCCACCTATTCACGCTGTAGGCAGGCTCCGATAACATGTCACATGCAGTGCTATCCATGAGGTTTTATCTTTTCTAATTTTAGTAGATCCTCTAGTACTATGTCATGTAATGCACTGGAATCCTAATTCTATTCTTTATCCTGGCTGTCTGAGATTTCCTCCTTGACGAAGATGGAAATGCAGTGCGAAAGGTTTAAGGCCAGGAGCGGGCATGAAATTAACGTCAAAATACAAAAATGATGGATTTTGGGATTAGTCCATTTTCTGATACTTTAACATCTCCTGAATCTAAATATAACAGAATTAAATGTCAAAATGCACTCTAACAATATGTATTTTGACTTTGAAAAAGGTATGGTACAAAGAGATTTTCTCAAACTCGAGAAAATAAGCCTAATTGGACCTAGTTTTTCCCATAACAACCAAGCTTACACCCCTACATATTATACATCGTTGGATTCGTCAAAATCTGCACTTTACTGTAAGCAGGTCACTTATTTCGGGATTCCAAATGCCAGATTGGAAAATTATAATTTCCAGGTCAACAAAAAGGGTTTCCCCTCGATTCTAAATTTTTAATTGGCTGTTCGCGTTCACGTGACTGGCAACAATATGGCTGCGTGTTTACGGAATCTCAGTTTTGATTTGTTTTTGATGTGACAATGCCTAAAAAAACGAGATGCTCTCGTTACCTCCAACTGGAATAGGCCAGAGTTAGAGATGGAAGCAAGACTTATCCTACACTGCAGGTAAAACGTACTTATTGTGACGATATAATGGTAAAAACTGGGACATTACTACTCAGGCAAGGAATGTTGAAATAAAGCATAGCGGACCGTTTGTTCGATGTGGCCTTTGACAAGACTTTAGAGACGCAGTAAACAGGAGTAAGGGTTAGGCTTGGTGGTTGAAATGAAGCAGACAGGACCGTCTGTACGATAGTTCCTTAGATTGGAATTCAGAGACGCAGTAAAAAGGGCTAATGGTTACGTAAATGTATCCTAAACCTAACCCTAACGACGTTGGCGACTTACTGGGATGACATCTAAGAAGACGGCCCACAGTGACTCATTTCAACCAGGTTTAAGAATCTTAACCTAACCCTAAACCTTACGACGTTGGCTACTTACTGGAATGACATCAAAGAAGGCGGCCCACTGTGCTTCATTTCAACCACCAGGGAGTTACATGAACTAGCTATTACGATTAGGAGACAGTCAATTAAAAATCATCATGTTTTCCTGAGTTTACACAATAACGGGTGACTTCTCATAATTCAGTACATTATCATGATTCTTGTAAGCATAGTGCATATTTTTTTTCCTCAATTTAATGTTTGTTTCTTGTGTATTTTTATTGACATGTCTTGTCACAGATGCTTATGTGTTATTTAAAAAATGCCTGCCAGACATGTGCAACAGCCGGTTCTTGGTACCAGAAGAAAGATTGGAAACTTCATCAAATAGAAAGTGAAGCAAGGCTGTCATATACATTTTGAAGGTATTTACTTTTGAAACTTACTTTAAGTTTCCCCTTGCCTAAGCATAGACATTCATGTAATTTATTTTGATTTCCATAAATATCAAGTTTAGAAACATATTTCATGACTTACATGTATTGTTTTGCTTCCATTGCACTTTAAGACCCAGTTTATTAATGCTTGTTTACATCTTTATTTGAAATTTTACTAATGTAAACATTTACCTCTTTCTAGGAAGTTCAAGTGTAATGGAAGCTGAGGCAGGTAGTGATTTGTGAAGCTGTTATCTGACGCGACATATATTTTGCTACACCGTGTAAAGTGATTGTGATAGCAAAGCATTCAATCAGATCATAGCAATTAAACCATATGTCCCTAATATTGCTGAATTTAATCAAGGACCTGAGGCTGCTATATTTTTCAAGAAAGTCCTGGGGCTGAACAGTAGAAAAGAGGATTGTCGACTGGCAGGAGCAAGAAAGCGTTAAACGTCTGGTGCTCAGCTCTAAAATGGCAGAAAACTGCACTAAGAAAATGAAGGACATTTAGCACAAATCTCAACAGAAAGCCACTCAAGAAACTGCAGAGCAAGCTGGATATGCTGCCGGTATGTTCTGCATGACTAGTAAGTTATTTTATTTTGCTGCAGTATTACATACTTATTTAATTATATTCTAATTATATTGAAAAATGTGATTTTAAAGAAATCATTATTCTCATACTAATTTTCTTATAACTTCCACACTTATGTATTAATTGACAAGAATAGGAACATATATTGCCCAAAATCTTTTAAAACTTTTTATGTGATGGATTTTAAGTATCTGATCAAACTTATGGTTAATTGACAAAAGTAATGTAAAATTTAGTAAAATTTGTTACTATTTTTAGACACTATTTTCAAAGTCCTACAGCTTTTTTTTGTATTAAAGTTATCAAAAATCCATCACTGGAAAAGTTGTAACATATAATGATAAACATTGTGTTCATATTTGGTATTCATAGCTTAATAAATAAAAAAGCTTTAGCAAATTGAAATAGAACAAAGAATCCAATATTGCTCAGCTCTAAAACGGCAGAAAACTGCACTAAGACAAGGAAGGAAATTAGGCACAAATTTCAACAGAAAGCCAGATAGGAAGCTGCAGAGGAAGCTGGCTATGCTACCAGTATGTTCTAAATGACAAGTAAGCAATTTTTCAGGGGCAATATTACAGACTTATTTAATTGTAGTCTATTTATGGAGAAAAATGCGATTTTCTCAAAATCTAATTTTCTCATCCTAATTTCCTTAAAACTTCCACACTTATGTGTTAATTGACATAAAAATTGGCACATATGTTGCCCATAATCTTTTAAAACTTTCACATTGCTGGATTTTGAGTATCTGATCAAACTTTTGATTTATTGCAAAAAGTAATGTAAAATTTATCAAAATTTGTTACTTTTTTTAGACACTATATTCAAAGTCCTACAACTTTTTTTGTATTAAAGTTATCTAAAATCCACCAATCGAAAAGTTTTAAAATATAATGATAAACATTGTGTTCATATTTGGTATTCATAGCTTAATAAATAAAAAAGCCTTAGCAAATTGAAATAGAACAATAGAATCCAATATGGCCGCCGTTTCTATGGCAACCAGTAGTGCAGTGCCATAAAGCTCTTCATTTTTCGTATCTAGTATTGATATAGGTTAAGTCTGTGCATTTTCATTGAAATCCAGCAATTAATAACGAAAATAGCATTTCAGGGTAGCTCCCCCCCTTAAAATGTTCTAGGATATAAGCGAAATTTTCGCTCCCACGCACATGTATCTCCGTTGGGGAAAGATACAATCAGAAGCAGTTTTGTCCAGCATTCCAATACTAAACCAACCGCCAGTAAGCGTCTGATTTTTGTAGGGGTTTCCCCTACCCTCGTGTTGAGCACTATTGCATGAAAACATAAGGTTTTCTCCTTACATGTTATTTTCAAACTCATCTAAACATACTTCATGGTCATATAAGATATTACCACTTCCGTGTTACTTGTAATAGTTACAAAAATCCGACATAATCAGTCTATCCCAATCATTACTGATGATAATCTCTACCCAGATGTTACAGTGTCATAGTTGTTTATTACAGCAATGTCAGGGCGATATCGATTACGTTGCTCCTGGTGCTCTAATATCCCGATTGTTATCTTCCGACACCCTTGTTTTCTAAACAGCCTGGCCTTGCAATACTGCAGATTGAAAACATTATCTAAAATACCATCTGTGTTCCTATTATCAAACACATTTCACAGGTGTTTGTTCAATTAACCAGTATGGCTGGAAGTTTTTGCGTAATCTGGCAGGCGACAGCCCCTCTGTCCGTAAACAACTTCACAACGAACAACAGAGGTCCATGTGGCATAAGCTAATTAAGATAACCAGATCAGGACTGTCCTTACGAAGCCTAATTGAGTTATCAGTCAATATCGATCGAGAAAGCAAAGTGAATGAATGACGTGACAAAAGGAGGCTCAAATGAGAAATGAGAGGAGGAAAGAGGAAAAAAAATGAATATTCAGACCACCGGATAGGACGTCTATTACGTCTCAATCACTAAAAACACTGAGAACCAAGCGAAAATTACTGACCTAAAGCTCGAATCAGGTGAGGTGTTCCATGTCTCATGGTGTAGTCGATAACATCCGCATTCGCATGAACTTGTTGTATTTTATTCCACTCTTCAGACGAGGATCAAACTCCAGCATGGGAAGTCGCCGAACCTCCTTTGCTTCAGACACGGACCGGCGTGGGTCAGCATCCAGCTTGGCCAGCCGAAGGACGTCCATCTTCTCCGACATATCGGATCGAAGAGGATCGGCCAGCAGTCGGAGTAGCAGGAAAGGTTCAGACGGAAGCCATTTTGATGATGCAGACTTCTGCATGGCTGGTGAGTTCTGCTTTCTGTTCTGTCTACTTCTAAATGTCTCTGGTTTCAGCCCTACATCACGTGCAGTATCTCAGAGAAGCTGGACAAACAGACACACGGTTTAGATAATACAGTTCAGACATAAAAGATAACGAAGGTGTTACAAATAACCTTGACATTCAAATAGAGTTAATGTGACCGCGACCTTTAGTTTACCCAACACGCAAAATTGAACAGAAATCAAGTTGTCGCAATAGATTTGTGTCAAATATTGTTGTACTATTCGGTTTCCGAATTGTTATTATTGTTCAAATATTACTCGTGTCTATACTTCTTGTGTCTAGTCATTAATATTTATATACAATTGATGGAATCCACGCTTGCATCAGTGCTCCTTTATATTTCATCATTATCATCATCATCATGTTACATTGCTCTCTTTAGGGTCTTCATTGCAGGAGGTCCTCATGCAGGAAGCTAGCACCAAACATTCACTTGCTGTTGTAGTAATGGTTTATGTAGCACCAAACATTCACTTGCTGTTGTAGTAATGGTTTATGTAGCACCAAACATTCACATGCTGCTGTAGTGATGGTTTGTGTAGCAATTTCTTTTAAATGTTAAAGATGCCAGTCCCATGTACAACTTCACATTAGTTGCCTTCTACGACATGCTTGAAGGTGCAGTAGTCATATTCTTTCTTTCTTACTTTAGTCGGTAACTACACAGTCGGTAGCTTCACAGTCGGTAACTACACAGTCGGTAACTTCACAGTCGGTAACTACACAGTCGGTAACTTCACAGTCGGTAACTACACAGTCGGTAACTTCACAGTCGGTAACTACTCAGTTGGTAACTTCACAGTCGATACCTTTGCCATCCGCATCTGTAGAGCAGACATTAGATGCCCATTAACAGCTTGTGTGTTTTGCCTGAGGGTAAGAATGAATCTATCTATATATATGTATATAATTATGTAATTTTCCTTTGATTAATCCACTTGTGCGTTAGGAAGTGTGTAGCATGTGTAAACTTTTGGAGACGAACGCCAGCCTTGTAAAATGTGTAGAATAATTGAGAATGATGGCGAGAGTACGTCTGTAAGTTTGACAAAGTATTTGAAGGAGTATTTCTTAAAGGAACGACACACTTACCAGGAACATAAGGAAGGATGACAGGAATTGTTTTAAGGTATTGATCAATGTATTACTTAGTGTTTTATACTAGACCAAATCATTGTATGATGGCAGATCATGGACAACTGGATCTAACTTAGGATTTATAAGGAAAGTGTAGTCACAGTGAACTGGCTGTGAGTGGTATTGAGGTAAATTGTCCTGTGCATATGTTAGCACAATGTCTGACACTGTTTGTTATGTCCATTGTATGTGAGGACAGAATAGTGCTGGACCATACAGGGGTTGTGATTATTTGTATTCCAGGTTTTATCCTGCAACTACCATAATTGTACGAGACATCCAGCTCTGTGGAACTCTGTGGTGCGAAGGCTCTTGATGTTCATAGAGCTAGTTACCCAGCTTTCCCGGCCTGGAGATTCAGATCTTGTGTGTTCATGGCTAGAGTGTGATTCATCTCTACATATCAGATAAGTGGCAAAGCAAAGCCACTGGTCAGCCTATCCAGAGACTATCTTTAATACATAAAATACTGTAACCGCGTATACCGTGAGTCTTCAGATACAGACTATATTAACATATAAAATAAATTTTTATAGAAACAGAAGATTAAAAAAATCTTGACGCAGATGTTTAATTAGGTCAGTTTAGCTTCGAAACGCCACGCATTGGTTAGGCTCAGTCTTTCTTTTCCCCGGAATGAACGAGAGACGAAGCCATTTTTTAGCAGTATTGAATTGAGAGCGTTATAGTGAAGACATGTTTTGTCTGCTCAGTGTAAATTCCAGTTGAGGACATCAACTTCAGACACAGTTGTGTATATTTAATTAATTGTTGGAAGTGTTTGTGAATTCCAAAATTCAGTAAGTACTATCAAATGAAATGCTTAAACAGTTAGAGCTGACGGTCATAACCCAAGCAGGGCTATGTTCGAAGATGTGCAACAAGGGAAAAAACTAGGCATATAATTGACAGATATGCTTACAGAGGAAAGTCCTTAAGTTGAGAGAACATTTAGGAATACCTACGAAGGCTGAGTGGTTCCATATATGACAAATTTGAAGATAATGAATAAGGTCGATAAGCCTAGAAAATTAATAAAACGAAGGAACACTTGAAAGATAGAGGAACCACGCCATGTTGTTGCAAGTTAACAAGTTGAAAAGACTTAAGGACATAAAAAGGAATGTTGCATCCTGGAAATAATACATTGACCTTTTATACTTGTTTATTAATGTCAACATGCTGTTATGCAAATTTGGTTTGGTTACCATTTGACTTAACCCAGTTCTTGTTGAAAATTGAATAAACATTTGTTTCCTTGAACACAAATGCTGTTGACGAATCATATGCTTGCAGTTGGCCATCATACAAATTATTAAGGTATCATACCAAAGCTAATCGCTGCAGGTGCAAAACAAATAAAAACCATCTGCTCTAAAAATAAAACATCATAGAGGATTATCCCCGAACCTGGTTAAATCCTGTAAGACTGTAGAGAGCAATCATCACCTCTAGCAGGCTAGCTAGTCATCAAAATCTAATACTCTCGATTTGAACAGCAACCCCCACTACCCTACCCGGCCACACATCTCAATTTGATGCCGTATGACCAGTCCTCTATTAAAGAGCAGAAGCATTAACGAAAGATGGACCAATTAATGGAAAATTTCCAGCAACTAGGGGTAGAACAGGAAAACAGATCTGCACAAGCACAACCGCTGCAGCCCCCAGTCAATCCAAATATGGAAGAACCCACATTGATAGCGCTACAGCGCTTTACTGAGAACTTAAAAAAGAATTGAAAATTTTTTTATAAGATGTATTATGTGTATATGCCACCCTCACACATTTTGATGATGATAAGCCAATATTGTAAAACATTGACTGCCCTGAGGTTAGCAGCCGACATAAAAGAAAAGAAAAAGAGAAAATAAATCACCATATCAGAGTGAGAAATTAGTTTTTACTCCTACTGCCCATTACCAGTCATACCCCCACCAGCTTGATCCCTGATACTCCAACAATATTTTGTTGATATCACAAGTACCCCAATGACATTTGCGCATGCTGATTTTCTGCAAATGAAGAATCCCTTGAGAGCATTAGTATATGCTAACCCCAGATTGAACAAATTGCACCTATTTGTTGATGATGCCTTTGCCCATGTTAAAGAAATAGCATTTGCACATGCTGACCTAGCAAATGAAATACCCCTTTACAGCATTTGTATATGCTGAACCCACATTGAATACCCCATTACCGGATGATAACCACTAATGACACATGAGATGAAGAAGCAACTGGTTATGTATGATGAAGATGCCATTTTATATTAAGGTGAAACTTTATGTTGTCACAGCTGAGATTTTGTTGAAATGTTTATGCACAAAATCCCCCACATTAACATTGGAGGAGCAATAATCTTAGTCTTTCGTGGATACGAGATAAGACAAGGAGATAATGGAATATTTTATGAATACCATGGACATGGAACAAATCAGAGCAGATGATTGTTGCACATATGAGGACCATATTTGAAGTCATTATTGAAGGATTATCAGTAGACAAGAGACAAATAGATTATGATAATCCCATGGAACCACAGGTACTAAGGACACAAAATGGAGATTAAATAATGGAGAAAAAAAAATAATGACTGAATAATTACTACGCCCAGAGGTAAAGGAAATAGAGATACATCCGCATTTTTGGAGAAGATATCTCTTTGATTTTTGCTCATTGCCTTTGTAATATGAACATTGTTGTATAACAAATGACTATTCCTTATCACGAATTACAGAATGTTGTAAGATAGTTGAAATAAATTGACAATTTACTATACTCATAATATACCCAGAATTACAGGAGAAAAAAAAAATACATGATTGATGAAATTGGACGTACTGAGATCTGCTCACCCCGAGGATATTGGATAAAAATAATGTTATCCCAAGGACAGACATGTCACAGATATATCGTGGAGATATTATGACATAAGAAAAGAATACCTAGATTGGAAATGCAGCAAACTTTGTCAACGACACCATGAAATAGACCCCCGCCCCACACTTAAGATAACTGACGGACGAGATTTCTGAATTATAAGTACCATAAGTCACCCATCTGGCTGTAGTCAGCGGATGTTAAAGGCACCACATAACTCTGACTAACCTTCGACCTGCGAAGGCAGAGTTGGTGTTGAAATCCTGAAAATATGTACAAAAGTATTTTACCTCATCTTGCGATAAAATTATGAAAGTTTTGTTGATGTTTACAAATGATTAGTCGATGTGTTGTTGATAAATATATTGTTAGATGTCATACATTGAAAGTCAATACTGATGAATTCCCAGTATAAACAAGAGGACTAGGAAAGGTCCACACCTATAAAATATTGGAGCACCACATATATATGGAGAATATGAGATTTATGAAAAAAAAAAAAAAAGGAAATACTAAACGGTATACAAGGATAAACAAGCGATAACAATTAACTGACTTATACAATTGGATCGTCATTTGCAAAGATGATGTGGATATTTTGAAGAAAAAAAAATGGGAATACTTTCTACTGCAATATACATGGAGTGCTTACTCAATAAATAAGTTAGGACCAAAACTTATTAGAACACCAGGAGTGAAAATAACATAAAATTTTGAACCACTCGGAAGACACAGAGATAGAATTAGGTTTTCCCCCACAATGTCCAATACAGTGTGTCAACTATATTGTTGGAATAACATGCATGTGGATTATGATAATGAAATAGGATATTATTGTTCATGTTCCCAATGTTGCCACTCCCCATATTTTTGAGTGATGACTTAATCAATATTTTTGTTGGTCAGGGTTGCCAATTTAAAAATGTGATGAAAAATGTTGTAAAATGCTGGATAGTTAAAAAAATTTTTTTGAAGTTGATGTCCATCCCTAAGTTTTTATAGAGAAGTTGATCTCACATAGATATAGGAACCCAGGTTTAGGAATTAGTTTAAATTTTTCCGAATTATTTTTGGACTTAGAAAATATTTTGAACTTTAAATTTGTCTG
The DNA here is from genome assembly GCA_024509875.1 of Oreohelix idahoensis. Taxonomy (NCBI): domain Eukaryota; kingdom Metazoa; phylum Mollusca; class Gastropoda; order Stylommatophora; family Oreohelicidae; genus Oreohelix; species Oreohelix idahoensis. The sequence goes on from JAMPIV010010159.1 coordinate 83,466, forward strand.
AACATTTTTTTGAATTTAAGAAATTTTTGGGATAAATTTTTTAAGATTTGATAGTACTCAAATGTCTCCCTACGGGATATATTTGCAGGACCCCGGGATCTGTATGTAACCGCGTATACCGTGAGTCTTCAGATACAGACTATATTAACATATAAAATAAATTTTTATAGAAACAGAAGATTAAAAAAATCTTGACGCAGATGTTTAATTAGGCCAGTTTAGCTTCGAAACGCCACGCATTAATTAGGCTAAGCTTCGCTTGTAGAGTTGCGTTAGTCACGTGATTTCCAACCAATGGTTAGGCTCAGTCTTTCTTTTCCCCGGAATGAACGAGAGACGAAGCCATTTTTTAGCAGTATTGAATTGAGAGCGTTATAGTGAAGACATGTTTTGTCTGCTCAGTGTAAATTCCAGTTGAGGACATCAACTTCAGACACAGTTGTGTATATTTAATTAATTGTTGGAAGTGTTTGTGAATTCCAAAATTCAGTAAGTACTATCAAATGAAATGCTTAAACAGTTAGAGCTGACGGTCATAACCCAAGCAGGGCTATGTTCGAAGATGTGCAACAAGGGAAAAAACTAGGCATATAATTGACAGATATGCTTACAGAGGAAAGTCCTTAAGTTGAGAGAACATTTAGGAATACCTACGAAGGCTGAGTGGTTCCATATATGACAAATTTGAAGATAATGAATAAGGTCGATAAGCCTAGAAAATTAATAAAACGAAGGAACACTTGAAAGATAGAGGAACCACGCCATGTTGTTGCAAGTTAACAAGTTGAAAAGACTTAAGGACATAGAAAGGAATGTTGCATCCTGGAAATAATACACTGACCTTTTATACTTGTTTATTAATGTCAACATGCTATTATGCAAATTTGGTTTGGTTACCATTTGACTTAACCCAGTTCTTGTTGAAAATTAAATAAACATTTGTTTCCTTGAACACAAATGCTGTTGACGAATCATATGCTTGCAGTTGGCCATCATACAAATTATTAAGGTATCATACCAAAGCTAATCGCTGCAGGTGCAAAACAAATAAAAACCATCTGCTCTAAAAATAAAACATCATAGAGGATTATCCCCGAACCTGGTTAAGTCCTGTAAGACTGTAGAGAGCAATCATCACCTCTAGCAGGCTAGCTAGTCATCAAAATCTAATACTCTCGATTTGAACAGCAACCCCCACTACCCTACCCGGCCACAATACCAAAGATAAAACCTAGTGTATCATGACTCATTGTGGACATTATTTTGATGAATACTAACTTCACAGTCCAGTGAGAGTGAAAAAACATATGTGTAATAGATAATTGTTATTTGAAAGAGAAATTCATCATATTGATCCATTTTGATAATTCATATTCCATGTTTAGTTATTTTATTATGTAAATACATTTGAGTTCTTTCTAAGTTACCTAACCGAAAAAATAAACGGTATAGGTTAAATAAATTGTAAATATGTACAATCAGACTTGCTGAATTATTTAAATTCAGTTAAAGTGCTGGTTGATATATAGATACATATTTAATTAATTAATTAATCCCCTAGCAGAGATAATACACTTAATAATAATAAACATTATTCAAGGGAGGATCTTGAGAGGGAGCCCATAGACATTCAGGAACATATACTATCATCATACCTGGAGGTTTATACAGCTTGATCCTACCTTTGATGTCGATACACCCTTACTCTTTTCAGAGAAGGGGTATTTCTTGTAAGACCAGTCTCTTACCTGGCACTATCCTGGTATCATCTGATACATCTTTTTGTCCAGGATATCTTACATTTTCAATAACATCTACCCTCTCGCGACAATGTTGATGATAGGAAACTATATACAGAGCGATACAAAGGGGGGGGCAATCTGAATATCAGAAGTAGTCCCCCCGTCGAACAAGTGTTTCGGCCTTTTATTCCCCTTTACACTCTAAGGGGGGCGGGCCCACCTGGGTCATGACTCGCAAGTGTCTCCGCCTTCTGTTGTCTTATGTAGAAAATGACCCCACTCCACCTTGGTTACAGCTTTAAAGTCCACAATTCTGCCAGGCGGAGGCAATTGTGAAAGTAACCCTTATGTTGAAAACAAATTATTGTGCCACATCACACCATGACTTGAAACAGACACTGACCCACCTGCGCAAAGCCAACGAGGCTTGAAGCCATTGCGCGCTAGTAAAAGAAATCTACTTGCGCCCGACACCTCATATAATACATATTAGACAAACATAAAGGTATGTTTTCATGCACTAGTAAGAAATAAATAAGTAGAACACTAGACAACATAAAAACAACAGACGTGAGTGGCTTAACCAGTACTCGAACCCAGGAACTTCCGTGCGACAACCCCATATAATATACGCCGCGTGTTGCCTGTAAGCCCCTGTCCTTTCACCAATACAACGAAAAACTCAATGTATTGAAGACGTAGACAAATTTTCCACTTTCCGGATGTTTCCTGTAACGCAGGTGGGGATAAAGTTTACTGTCCCGAGTTCCATAGCCCATTGCGGTTGTTCCGCAGCCAGCATGATGCCTTTTCCGCAGTTTCACTAAGCCTCTTCAGTGCCCTGGTTCTCGACTGTCCCCTCAGTCCCAACAGTTTCAATAAATCATACACTGATGCAATCACAAGCCCTATTGCACCCACCTCAACAGCCATGACCCTTGCAGTGAACCTATCGTGTCTAAGATCCGCGGCCAGATCACTATACTTGGCCGCTTTGAACAAATGTTGCTCTTCCAATCTGGATTCAAATGGCATGGTCAGTTCAATCAATATAACCTGGTGCGATGATGAAGAATGCAGCACTATATCCGGCCGTCTTCGAGATTTCCTGATGCTCTCTGGATATGCCCCTCGTCCAGGTAGGTCTACCGCCATCTCCCAGTCATTTTCACTGTCATGGAGAGATGGTAAACTGCTACCTGATTTACTCGGTTTTGGGTGTGCTGACTTTCCTGCTCTCAGAAAGTATGTGTTTGCAGTGTTCGGCCTGACATTGTTATTCGCCTTCATCCTTGCCAGATCCATTGTCGCAGCCAGCTCATTCAGCACTTTGGTGTGGCGCCATGTGTATCGCATTTGCCCTAATGACATTTGAGAGCACATGTTCAAGTGTCTGCCTCTCATGGCACAGGGGCCACTGCTCATCATCCGACTTTCCTCATCTCACAAGGTTTGTGGCCGATGGCAGGAGGTCATACATTGATCTAATAATGAAGCTGAGCCTAAGAGGTGCCATATGCTATATATCATTCCATGTCAAGGACCTTTGCAGGGCTCCTTCCCATGTAGTCCATTGGCCTTGTTGGGCCTGCTGCACTGCTTTTTGCAACCTCTTATCATTCTCAGCTCCTCGTATCTCCTGAATTACCATGTCTCTGCGCTTCCTGCTTGATGCCTTGGACCACCAACGGATGTCTCCATGACCAAATCCTCGTCTATTCGTTTGTGTGTATCCGATTACCTCCCTCAGTTTGAGCGACTCTTTGGCAGCATCAACAGCTTCTTCCACTCTCCACTTCCTTCCCGTTTTCAGTTTGGGCTAAATGGACTTACCGACGTCATCTGCTAACTCGCGTATCATCATTGCAAGCCTTGCCTTTCCCACTTTGTACTCTTCAACAACTGACTTGAAAGGAAGCAGGTGTTGACTTTTTGTAGTACAGTGCTACGTCTGACAGACCTGGTGGTACCCCTAGCCATTTCTTCATGAACTTGTTGACCTTCTGCTCTATAGCTTCCACTGTACTTGTGCTTATTTCATATATAAGCAGTGGCCACAGCAACTTCGGTATCAACATGAACTGGAGGCACCACAGTTTGAACTTTCCCAGGAGTCTGCTTTGGTCTATGATCTGTAGTCTTCTGTCTGCCATTTCTATTGTCTGTTGCACTGCCTTCGAGTCTTTTAATGAAGCATCGTACACCCTGACAAGACTTTTAACAGGTTCCTCAATGACAGTAGGGATTCTTTGGTTGGAAACCATGAATATGACCTCCGCTATCTTCTCTTTCCTGACTGATAGGCTTCTCGACTTCTTGGGTTTGAATCTCATTCTGCACCAGCTGACTAGTTCATCCAGGCGTGCTAACATCCTCCGGACCTGATGTTCATCTGTATTCAGAATTGTTGTGTCATCCATGAATGCTTTGAACGGTGGCATGTGACACATTCCACTGAGCCTTGGACCTATAGCCATTCCTTCAGCCGCATTGAGGATTACCTGCATAGCCATCACGAATAGTATTGGAGAGATGGTACATCCCATCGCAATCCAAACTTCAAGGCCAATCCACTTCGCTGTGTACTCTCTGGTTGAAAATCTGACAGAGAACCCTGCGAAATACAGCTTCAGCATTGCTGCAATATTTTGTGGAACATGATACATTTCTAGGGCCTGCCACAACATCTGGTGTGGAACGGATCCATAAGCATTCGCTAGATCCAACCAGATTACATGGAGGTTTGTTTTGTCTGACTTTGCCTTTTGGTTGAATTGCTTCCCAGATCATTGTGGCGTGCTCTAGACATCCTGGTGTACCTGGGATACCTCCTTTCTGAATGGTAGTGTCAATGTACCCATTTGCCAGGAGGTATGTAGTGAGTCTTTTCGCCATCAATGAGAAGAATATCTTCCCTTCCACATTAAGTAGTGAGATTGGCCTGAACTGACTGATGTCTGTGGAATTTTGTTCCTTCGGGATGTAGACTCTGTTCGCCTTTCTCCATTCCTTGCTTACAAGTTGGGTTTTCCACGCATTCTTCAGTAAACGGAGCAGTCGTTTGACCACTTCAGGGCATCTCTTATACACAACATATGGAACACCATTAAGACCTGGAGCAGACCTGCACCGAGCTTTCTGGACAATGGTTTCTACCTCTTGCATCGTTGGGGACTTGGTGTTAAATTCAGCTCCTGGCTTACTCGGCCATTTAAGGCCTGCCATGCTACTGAGCAGCTCATCTTTGCGACCATCTGAATAGGTCATTCTATGGTGTTCTAGTAGCTGGAACTTCAGAGAGAGAGAGAGAGAGAGAGAGAGAGAGAGGGAGAGAGAGAGAGAGAGAGCCGGGAACTACACAGTGTTGTTATATTTAGTAGATGGAACTTCAAATAGAGTGAGAGAGAGACTGAGAGAGAGCGAAGAAGAGAGAGAGCGAGGGAGAGAGGAGAGCCAGAGAGAGCGAGAGAGAGATAGAGAGCGAGATAGAGAGCGAGATAGAGATATAGAGGGACCCAAGACGCATGAAAAGTGAGGAATGCAGTAAGCGACCCATAGCTTGACTGCCTGCGTCAGGGTCAGTGAACCAGAGCTGACCAAGACCCTACTCCACCTCCACGTGGTGGTCCTGGAAAGAGGCTGCATCATTGCAGTCTGGCTGAGGAGTAGGGATCGAAGAGGGAAGGCACACCCGGTCCCAAAAAATGCCGTGCGGAAGTTGGATGTGTCGGCCGAAAGGCGCAAATACCGCAGCTTCGCTGTAAACGGACACAGCGCAACCAACGTCCTTTTCAGGACGAACGAGGAAGAAGAAGGAGGAGAGATATAGAGAGAGAGAGAGAAAGATAGAAACTGGAGTTTAGGGCTTTCCTAATTCGAATCTGTCGGTGAACTATTCACATTTTTTATTATTACATGGGCAGTTCTCAGATCAACTAACCCAATCAATTTTTTCTTTGTCAGACTTCTCTGACCCCGAAACGTATGACTTAGAGGAAGGGCGGTACGCTGGCATGAGGTACCCATTTCGTCGCATCAGCTATGACGTCAACAAACCTTTTAAGGAACAAGTCACACCCTACAGGCGTTCTCATTCGCTGGCTGCTCTACAGGCGGAGCGAGAACGGGAGAAACTTGCAGCTCTACAGGAAGGTAACTTTCACTTTCTACAGGAGGTAACTATCACTTTCTACAGGAAGGTAACTATCACTTTCTACAGGAAGGTAACTTTCACTTTCTACAGGAAGGTAACTTTCACTTTCTACAGGAAGGTAACTATCACTTTCTACAGGAAGGTAACTATCACTTTCTACAGGAAGGTAACTATCACTTTCTACAGGAAGGTAACTTTCACTTTCTACAGGAAGGTAACTTTCACTTTCTACAGGAAGGTAACTTTCACTTTCTACAGGAAGGTAAATTTCACTTTCTACAGGAAGGTAACTATCACTTTCTACAGGACGTAACTATCACTTTCTACAGGAAGGTAACTATCACTTTCTACAGGAAGGTAACTATCAATTTCTGCAGGAAGGTAACTATCACTTTTTACAGGAAGGTAACTATCACTTTCTACAGGAAGGTAACTATCACTTTCTACACGAAGGTAACTATCACTTTCTACAGGAAGGTAACTATCACTTTTTGTAGGCTCAAAAAAAAAAACAAGATGTTTTTGTGTGCATTCATTATGGTCAACTGAAATATATTTATCTATGGTTTTGATTATGTCTGTTCTTTCATACTTTTTTTTCTAAATTAGTCATTCACTAAGATAATGGCGCTTTGGTGAAACTGCTATAGGCCAAACCAGCTGACTATATAAGTTAAATTGCTCAAGGACATAATAAGTTTTGCAAGTAAGTTCACAGATTGGCAAAATAAACAACGAAATATAAATAGATTAACAAAAGGCTAGGGCAGTGACCCCGCTGCTCAGGCACCAACATATGTCGAGGAAGATATAGGTTCTGCTGACGCAGCATTTTAGTTACACGTCAAATGATAGTTGAACTTAGAGGAACATACTTACAGGATCACAAGGTCTTTTATATTTGGACACTATAACCCACTATAACCGACGGACCCTCTATCTAGGCTGAGAAGAGAGCCTCGCCAAAACGTGACAAATTGTTATGTAAAAAAAAAAGACAAAAGATACATCTCTACGTGACGTAGACGTAGACGTAGACACACATCGTAGTAGACACATGTACGAAGTTGGAGCAGCAGATAAGGATTTCAAAACAATCATAGACAAGGCAAGGGGAGCTAACAGTGCACTGGACAAGACAAGGGGAGCTAACAGTGCACTAGACAAGACAAAGGGAGCTAACAGTGCACTGGAAATTGATGGAGGTCGAAAGAAATCAAGCACAATACAAAAATACCCAGTTGGTCTTAATGTATAGATGTGAAACATGGAGACCACAAAGACAAGAACCAAGAAGTGACATACTTTCATGCATGGGTGCTTGCGTAAATAGAAGAATGGAAATAGCATGGCAACACAACCAGTTTGGATAAAAGGAACGAGTCAGACAAAGACCAATGAAATAAAACGTGAGGAAAAGAGGTTGGCGTTGGATGGGATGCATATTGAAAACAAGTTGATAAAAATACGAGTACAAGGCAACCCCTGCTATGACATTCTCAAGGTATAAGATAGAGACACCTAATAAAACATAGAATAAGAAATATAGACAAATCTCATAAAGATAATGAAGGCATTGGCAGATCTTGAACATACGTCACAAGATGGGACGGCTTGGCGTAAGTAGTTTAAGGCATATGCTCTCCACGGAGCTAAAGGTATTGAGTGAATAAGTCGTTGCTGTCAATGTCAAATATGGACATTATTTAAAACACAGAAGACAAAGATTGCAGTATACAGAATAAGATGCTTGAGACAAGCTGAACATATCACGCTAATGGGCCGGACAGGGGTAAAAATCAAGAAGTTATTGGCAACAAAGACGCCACTAGGCGTAATGGCCACTGACTGCTTTGCCGGTCGTTGGCTAAGGACGGAAGAAGAAGAAGAAGATACAGCTAAAACAGTAGCAGGTCTGGTTACAGCAGCAAGTGGGCGTCCAAGGTAATACAGCCAATCAGTTTCTGGCTATTGGGACAAGTGGACGCCACAGAGAGAATATAGCCAATCAGATACCAGCTTTAAGGTGCAACAATAGTAGATCTGAAAAGCGATGCAAGTAGTCACCAGGGAGAAAAGTGCTTAGACAATGATAGAAAGATCCGGAAGATTCAGCGTGTAGTTCTGGCAAAACAGCAATCCTCCCACAAGAATCAAAATTGCATCTCCCAAGAACGCTTAGCTGCATATATTGGAATAAAAAGTATGTAAGCAACCTATCTAAAATACAGCTAATTTGTAGGCTTCATTTGTAGATCCATGCCTCACTCCGACCATTTGCATAAATTACACATACTTTCTAACATTCTTCCATACATTGCTAAGGCGCTTCACCTGAGCGCACATTCTAATATTCATTCAAGAGTCAGTCTATACATCACCTGATGTAATTATCCTTAAAAGCGTCCTCTCTCTCATCAGGTCGACTTCCTGCTGGTTCCCGGATGGCTGAGCGACGATCTACCCTCTCAAGTCTAGTTTTCAGCAGTCTGGCAGCCCTGGACCAGACCGGAAATGCTGTCGTTCCTCCTTACGTCAAGAAAAAACACAAGGTGAGCACTACCGTCTTACTGGCCATATTTACTTGTAACTCTCACCAACCATCAGAACGTTGGCCTGACAAAAGGTGAAGGTTATGACAGCCAAAAGTGAAAGCTAGATTGTGCTTGGAGATACAGCTGTATAAGGTGTGCACACATATTATGGCAGATACAAGGACAAAGCTATTCACATAACATCACAGACAATATGTGGATGCATGTCATGGCAGAAACTTAGAAAAGCTATTGACAATACCATCATAGACATTATGTGGATGCATGTCATGGCAGAAACTTAGAAAAGCTATTGACAATACCATCATAGACATTATGTGGATGCATGTCATGGCAGAAACATGGACAAAGCTATTGACAATACCATCATAGACATTATGTGGATGCATTTCATTGCAGAAACATAGACAAAGCTATTGACAATAACATCACAGACAATATGTGTGTCACGGGTGCAGAAAAGAGTCTGTCTGACACAAAACAACAATCTGAGTGAGGAGTAAGAAATAGAGGAAAGTCTGTAATTAGCGAATGTGAATGTTGAATGGGAGTGTGACACTCAGGCGTACAACGATGATAAACAACCTTTGACCCTGCCACCCGGACTTATTTAGATGTCAACTCCACTCACCCTCTATTTCTCGCCTATCAACAAATGAATAGATATATGAAGTAAAGGACTGATACACACAAAGTGGTTTCCACATTCAACAATAACAGATGTGAAGGTAGGAAGAAAATTGTGATCCGCTGCTAAATAGTTTTCTATGTTTATTATGATATATATATATATATATATATATATATATATATATATATATATATATATATATATATATATATATATATATATATATATATATATATATATATATATATATATATATATATATATATTACTGTAACTGCGGGATGGCAGGAATTATAAATCAATCCAAACAAAGTATGGTTTCACTATTTAAAAAAAAAACACAAACAAGAATAACATCAGACAATCCCAAACCAATTTTGGTTAATAATCCAAAATTACAACCAAAATTGCACACAAAGAAAATCAAAAACAAAACAAAAAACAAATCTGAAAAATTCACTATGTCTGCTAGTAATTCTAAACACCAAATTCTAATCTGTGTCCCCGGTCGACAGTCCCCAGTCTCAAAATTGAGACGACTGCGATCTAGGCTACACAAAAAACACCCCACAGCAAAAGAACACACCACCAAAAAAATAATACCCCAACGAATTATATAGAGAGGTAAACACCCTCTTATAAGCACAACCAAGTACTTCTTGAAAGATTAATTAATTTCCGCCCCACGTCTTTGAGTTAAATCCCCTGTCTGTCAGTGAGGTAGTATCATGTACACTTGAACCAATTGTCTTGCCAATCCTGTGCCTTTCCGACAAGGTGAGAATTCAGATAAATCCAATGTTGGTGAGAACAGTTGGAAATATATTTATAGTGCGACTCAGTGATAATTAACCATAATATCCGGTGGGTTGAATGACTCCAAACTCAAGTTTGCGCAAGCGGTGCGCCTTAATATACCCGAGAGACGCGGCAAGTTCAATTGTGACTGGGCGTATAATGAACAGGGCTCACCGGTCTACAAACGAAGACAGAGTGGGGGCTCTATTCTAAAGTTTGGTGAGCTTGAATGTTGGTGGTCTCAGAGGTTTAGCAGCTACAGGAGCATAGGGTGCCAGCAGCTGGGTACTGAAATCTGCCTTCCTGGTAATGGTATTTTCGGATTTAACCAACTGGTCCCCACTCGAGAACTCGATCAAGGCTATGATACCAGACGTTTGACTTAATGCTGGTTCCAGGTCCGTCCCCGGTGGCATGTGGAAGTTTGCCTTCTCCGCTGTGAAGATACAATAAATACAAACCATAAGCTAGTCGCCTAAATTAGGGTCCACTAGCTAATAAAATCTATATACAAACACATCGAGACAAGCATTGTTTACATGCTAACAGCCTCGCGTACCCCTTATCTTGGAGCGTCAAACCGGTATTTGCTGGCTCATTCAGCACATTCCCAACCATCTATCATTGCCGTGGCATCAGCCAATTGATGGACACGCAACACGCTGTGATAGGGACAGCGCTACGTTCGCACACCGAGGTTGCGTAACGGTCTAACGCGTGATTGTAAACAAATTCGCTGGTCTGGCAGGCCAGCGCAAAAAAAATGTTCCGCCCGTAAGGCGTCTATCCTTCAACCCCACATCGGGTACACACAACAAATAAAATCAATATTTACACATGGCCCCTAACTACAACTTCTCCGGAAACTCGTAAGTATCCCGTCATACAAATTATTTGTGTAAGTCGTCTGATACGCACACATATATACATCTCTAGGGCAGAAAAAACAACACACATCTTTCAAGGAACGCGTTGCAATAAAAATGGAGTTTACTGTTGTATTAACAAAATTGATATAACCACACACTCACTGTCACTTGAATACAATTATTAAAGATCCCATCTAGGTAGTTTTAGTGGTACTTAGCGAACTTAAAATGTATCCAATTTCCCGTTATGAAATGAGATAGAAAACTTTACAGCTATACGTGTTCGCCCACTGATGATTGATTAATGATAAATGCTACCTACACAAACTATCTAAATAAAATTAGCGCTCTTACCGAGATGCAAAGAAATCCACTAACACCAACCGTAGCTGGTCGAATCTGCTAAATAAATATAACATGTCCACTCTACTAGAATTCCTGTAGCATTAAATGCCAGACAACTAAAGAGTTCTGATTTTATATCAAAATTCAGGCCACAGGTGTTCGGCCACCTGCGATTTCGAGCGAATCTTTCGCCCGGGTTGCAACATAACGTGGCGCAGCCACTACGGAATCCCGAGAACTAGTTTCCCGTGTTCTGCGGACGAAAGCCGAGCTAAAAGAGAGACCGCCATTTCTAGCGTAATCGGGTCTACCCGTAGACCCATGAAAGGCAATCGTTTTACCGGGTGTCAAAGGCCAGGGAAATTCGGCCACTCTACTCCCAGAAACCATGATGGGTTCTAACTCGTGGTCAAAGAACTCTAAAAAATATGCCCCCTACCGCGACAGAAAGTCCTGGACGCGTCAAAAATGTCTCCTACCAAAATTACAGAAAAAGAGGAGTGAACATGTCAGATTACATTGACATGCCAGTTACTCCACTGTACAACTACAGGCGACCTAAAAAAGAAATGAAATGGGCGGACCAAAATAAAAAAAGAATTTAGGGGGATGCCTAAGCTCTACCCTAGTGCCTAAAATTTATAACCCATCGTCACAATGTGGACGCATGCCATGGTTGAAACATGGACAAAGCTATTGACAATAACATCACAGACAATATGTGCACACATATTATGGCAGATACATGGACAAAGCTGTTTACAATAACATCACAGTTATGATAACAGGGGACAAGAAACGGTAACACTTCATTGAAGCAAAAAAATATATATTTCGAGAAAAAGGCAATTTTAGTGCAAGTGAATATTAGAAGTACTTCAGGTGTGACGCCAGAACTGTATTATAGCACTTAAGCACGGACTACAACCAGGAGGAAAAAAAAACAAAAATTAACAGACTTTCATATAGGAGCGCATGCGCCGAATAGCATGAGAAAAATGGTATGACAAGATTGCGTATGTGGAACCGATAGAAAGATGCAAACATAAACACGTGGCAGTAGAGACAACGAAAATATGTTAACTGCCGATAATGTATACATTGATAAAGTTATCTCATGACTTTGTGCTGACATTCCAAATTCCACGCACAGAAGAATATGCGAATTAAACGACAAAAAGACAACACATGCACGCATATGGTGAGGAGAAGTAGACACCACAAAACACGTCAAAGAAGGAAGAAGCAACATGCAAGTTGAAGACATGGCAACATTCGAGGAGATCAAAGCAGTTATAAAAGGTAACTTTTGAAGACATGGTAACATTTGAGGAGATCAAAGCAGTTATAAAAGGTAACTTTTGAAGACATGGCAACATTTGAGGAGATCAAAGCAGTTATAAAAGGTAACTTTTGAAGACATGGCAACATTTGAGGAGACCAAAGCAGTTATAAAAGGTAACTTTTGAAGACATGGCAACATTTGAGGAGATCAAAGCAGTTATAAAAGGTAACTTCAAATGAAAGTGGCATAAATACGACCCACAGTCAGTTATTACAAAAACATGTTACATCTTGCTAAGAAGAGATCATGTGATCAATTTCACTGACAACTGACCACTGCAGACTCAAGTACCGTTTGTTCAACAAATACAAAATCAGACAGACAGACAATGTCCACGTGGGGAAGATAAGCAAACAGTAGACCATGTCCTCCACGAATGTCAGCTTCATGACTGTCACGGGATTTACTCCCCTTGCTCTGCAATGATGGCCCAAACAGTGGCCAAAATTCAGAGTATCTACTGAGGGTCTTCGAAGGTGTCTACCTTTCGCTCAAGATTACTCTTGCCAAAGATGTGAATTGCAGAATAGTGCTTCAGTTCTAGGGAGCCTCATGAGAATTTAAAGAAATCAAGTACTACGGCTGATAGGATCCAGGCCGTGCAAACTTTCTAACTTCCCTGACCTTCTATGAGTTAGGATTTTGCTCGTTCTGATGAGCCCCCAACTGATTTAACTCAGTAAAATATTACGTCAATAGCTCAGTTATATGTATTTAAAATGGCTGAGACATAAGGGTTAATTATCGTTAACAATTGTAAAAGAAATAACAGTGGTGTGAATTTAGATAGTCTCTAAAATTTCCTCCAGGTGATGGTCTGATTTGAAAATGTCTTTCTGATTTGAAAATAGAGAGTTCAGTTGGCAGCTTTGAATGGGTACTTAGCTACTAGTAAAAGGTCGGTTGCTTTCTGCTCCAGCCGATGCTTGTTCTTTGCAGGCTATAGACTGGTTCACTCGCCACTGGTCAAGTCTGGTTGCCGCAACACGCCCATCGTAGTCTCGTGGAGTAATTGCGCAGATGCCCAGCGTCTGTTAAGACCTGTCTGCTGTAGGTGTCTAGCTTTGAATGCAGGCTACTTATACCACTCACCTGTTCCACAGATAGCACCACCAGTTGGTACCACCGACTAGTATCATGAAATAAGAGAGAAACAAATACCCTCTTGAGTATTGTGTTTCCTGACACAAAATCAGGTGGGACACCCCCCCCCCCCTTTTTTTTTTTAAATTCCACCTTTCCATCTGCATCAGACATTTACCTTCTCTGAGCATTAATATTAATCCCGGTGAGCGGAAAACATCCATTGCATTTATATTGAACATGTTTACATTTACATATGCACTGTACATTATTTATGTCATCATCCACCCCCTGCTCCGTATGTAATTTGGGACTACCTCTGCTTTTAGTTCTCTATGAGAAACCCGCAAATAGCAGTCACCAGCTCTTGCAGTGCTGGTTCATGAGACCATAATTCTATATGCTGAGTTTGCCAATCTGCCATAGGGTAGGCAATTTAACACTAAAAGTGTAGTCCATGCTTGTAAAGACCAAAACCAAGGTCTACTAAGGACAAATTCCTTTTTAATAGCAATGTGAGGTCGCCATAACTAATAGTACCCAACATATTAAAAAATGATGGTAGCAATACATGCACTCACATACCTCACACCGTCCAAAAACACCTATCAGTCAAGTCCAGTATCAGTTGTCAATTAATTAACGTATTGATCAACAGCAATAATGCAAAGCATTATAGAATATTCAAATTTATAAGAGCGTAAATAGATGAAATTAGGCATCAATCAAATTAGTAAGGTTTATGAATGCAACATCAAATGCGAAAAGATGAAAGTCATGTGTTCATCTTAAGTACTTGTCACCAAAAAGTATATTGTGGTGTCAATAAAAAAGAAACGTTATTTTGAACATGACGAAGTTGTGTGTCCAATCAGGTAAGAATACACTGATGTATGGTACAAATTGCCAATAGTTGTGAAAACCATCAAAATGTTCAATCAATAATTAGTCTGAATGTATTAATACTTTGTGTCAAAGACAGAATCTGATCCCGTAAATTAAAATTAATCAACAGCTAATTAAAGCACTGTATTTAAAGTCACAATGTTATATTATTATCTGTACTAGTGGAATAATAACCAACTAAAGTCCAGAGAAAATATTTATAATCCAGCACAAAGTTCCTGTCCATGACTCTCTGCTATATTGCGTATAAGTTGCGTATATTAATATAAAAAAAAGACTTACGCAGATTTAATGACTCATTACACGAATGTGTCCAAGCAATCTTATTTGGAGAGTTCTTTCTTAATAACGAAGACAGAACTGAAGTAATTTCTGAAACATTAAGCAAGCATTTTCTATAGAATCCTACAAGACCTAAAAGACGGCGAACCTGTTTTTTTTTTTTTTGTCTTAGGAATTTCTAGATTCAAGATCCTGGAGATAGTGGAATCCTCAGGATTAAGACAACCGCCTCCTACTTTATGACCAAGAAAAGAAATTTCAGTGAATCCTATTTTAGTTTTCGAAGGTCTAGCAGTAAGATGATGCAGACGAAGAGTAGTCAACAAAGACTCAATTCCAAGAACATGTTCTTCCCACGATTGATGGAAAAGGCAAATATCATCAATATAGGTAATGATGTCATCATGACTAGATAAAATTTTTCGCATCATACGAACAAAAGTCACAGGAGCATGAACGAGACCAAAAGACATAAAATTAAATTGGAACAATCCCAAAGGTGTAGTGAAAGCAGTATAAGGTTTTGCTCTGTCCGACAAGGGGACTTGCAAATAACCTTCAGATAAATCAAATTTACTGAAAAAAGTTGCTGTAGATAGTCTATTCAATAGAGAATCCAACAAAAGTAGAGACTCCGTATCCGAGATTGTCAAAGCATTTAAACGCCTGAAATCAATGCAAATCCGAAGGGATTTGTCTTTCTTTCTAATCAAGACCATAGTAAAACTATATGGAGATTGAGAAGGAGAAATTATGTTTCATTTTATCATCCGATATTTCTTTTTGTATTTGTGATTGAAAATGTACAGGGATAGGATAAGGTTTAAGTTTGATTGGTCTGAAATCAGTAAGGAGAATATCATGTTCAATGATATTTGTACGCCCAGGAATATCCGTGAGCACGTCAGAAAAAGATTGTAGTAACAAAGAAATATGATCTTGCTGATATGGAGCAAGAGTTGGCGAAACAGAAATATCCCTCCAATTCTCAGTAGAAGAAAGTGGTAAAGTAGGTAGAGATAAAAGAGGCTCAGAAATATTAGGTAATTCAGACAACTCTTCCTGTATGACAGCTAAGGAAGAGCGACTATCAACAGGCTCGTCGATAGCCTCAAAGACTGGTTTAAGATGTAGAGCACGAGAGTGAAATTGTTGCAGCATGTTGATATGAAAGGTTTTTTCCTTTCCTTTAATAAATATAATGTAGTCAACATCTGACAATCTTTCAAGCACAGTATATGGTCCTCTCCAAGATACAAGTAATTTATTGTCCTTATTGGGTAACAATACATAGGCCTCATCACCCGGCGATAATTGGCGCGGTTTTCTGTTTTGATTAACAAACAATCGTGCCTTAAGCTTAGCTTTTTCTGATGCTTCTACAGCTATCTGGCATGAGTCGATAATTTTCTTTCTCAAGTTAACCACGAATTGGTAGGAGGTTTGAACATCCTCAGGCATGTCAGCTCCAACCAATAACTGTTTTAGAATGGACACAGGTCCTCTTGGCTTGGCACCGAAGACTAATTCAAACGGCGCAAATCCAGTATGTTCGTTAGGTATTTCCCTATAAGAGAACAATACCGCTGGGAGTACTCTATCCCAATCCTGTGGTTATGTCGCAGTTACTGTGCCAAGCATTTGTTTAAGACAGCGATTTAGCCTCTCAATTTTCCCGTTCGCAATTGGGTGATATACACTACTAAGAGATCTATCCATCTCAAACTCTCTCATAACCTGAGTCATAACGTCAGAAATAAACCGAGTTCCCCGATCTGATAATATGTTTGCGGGGAAACCCAATCGACTGAAAATTAAAAATAGCGCGTCAGCAACATCTGTAGTGGATATTGTTTTCAGAGGAATAGCCTCTGGCCAGCGCGTGCACATATCAATGCATGTAAGCACATAACGATGAACTCTAGCTGATGTGACTGGTAGTGGACCTATAAGGTCGATTGCCATTTTTGCGAATGGACGCAAAGATATGTGTAGCAAGGCTGTAACACCACTGTAAAATATATTTCTTGGCCATTAGGCCATACTGGCCATCGCTGTAAAAGTACACTTCTTCCTCATCATATCTGTAACAAGTAGTGGGTTGTTTATCACTGCAGACATACTGGTGGGTGGACAGTTCGTTTTACTGTTGAACTTCAGTGATAGAATTGGACAGTTTGTAGATAGACGCCGATGAAGGCATTCAGCTAGGTCGGGCTTACACAGATGGCCGACAGGGTGTGTGTGTGTATGTTGTCAATAGACGCGAATGCGTGTAGTTCAGGATCAAAAGGCACAGGAAAGTCAATACTGGTCACACACATCAACACACATGTAGAAGTCAGTAAAGGGTATAACTTCTTCTCGTTCTACACTGTTTAATAACGTAATACAGTCACAAGGACATCCTGACTAACAATGCTCAGGTACATGGTAACAATCCACTGTCACGAGTTACAAGGATGCACATCGTATGACTATATTCTCCACCTTCTCTTCTCCAGCGACACAATAGATGTCGTATACAATTTTCTGGCCCTAGGCACTAATAATAATCTTGCCGCCTTCCATGGCGCTATAACAGATGCCGTATAATGTTTTTCTGGGCCTATGCACTAATAATATTCTATTCGCCTTCCATGGCGCTCTAGCAGATGCCGTATAATGTTTTTCTGGGATTAGGCACTAATAATATTCTTTTCGCCTTCCGTGGCGCTATAACAGATGCCGTATAATGTTTTTCTGTCCTTCCTCTGACCAAACACGGTAGGTGCATCTATAGAACGATATCCATAATCTCCCGAACTCTCTTCCGCACTGGGAGAAAGTCACCTTAGCATCAGCCCACTAACTTAGGCTGATAGCATTAAATTATAAAGTACTTGACTGCTAAAATATATAGTTCAAAAGGGTATCTTTACCTTGACTGACTTCAAGAATAACACCACAAAACACACGCCATCCTAGGCTCTCCAAAAATGTCAGAATTACATCAAAGGGGAAATCTTAACCCTTTCTCTAAACACACAAAGGACACTGTAATATGTTCACAGGGTCAGAGAAGAATCGCTGAACCTCTGTTCAGCTCCAAGATGCCCGGCCGACTCCCTCGAACAACAGCCTTATCTCCCCGCCCCCAAATCCCGACAGTGGCTGCTCCAACAGTTCTTTGGCGAACTTGAAGGGCTCCCTGAAGAATCTTTCCCTATCCCTCCGAGTCTTCCTTCTCTTCCTGCACAACCGTTCTGCTCTACAAAGGGCATTATGCTGGCGTTTCAGGTGCTCCCAAACCTGTCGTGACCTTTTCTTCTCTGTGGCCACTGCGTTCTTGAACAGTTTTCGGGCATGTTTCTTCTGTTTCCTGATAACTTCTATTTTAATTTGTCTTCTACTTTTTTGCGGTGGGTTACTTTCCCTTGCCCCCCTGACTCCAAACACTTTGCGACAGTGCAGATATATTATGTCGCCGAAGTATATATATATATATATATATATATATATATATATATATATATATATATATATATATATATATATATATATATAGATATAGATATATATATATATATATATATATATATATATATATATATATATATATATACACATAGTATTTTAAGTTTACATTTTTGTTGGAAGGGCAACGCTACAATATTTTAATGCTTAGGGCACAGGAAGGCCTTAATTTAGACACTGCTCCCAGGGATGATACATAATAAAATAGCTCATTTCCACATATGAGATTATTATTCGTTGGAATTTTGGTTCATTCCAGAGGTAGTTCCATTGAAATACAATCGATTTGTGCAAAGTGACACTTTTCAAAGTGTCTCGTTTTTCAGGGTAGGAGACACAAGGTGTAGAAGCATGGCGAAAGATATGTTAATTAGAGAACGTGTCGAAGACAACAGAGACAGCGCTGGCAGTCGGTTCACACATCTAGTTTCTTCATTGCTAGAAGATGTCAGTACACACACCTAGTTTCTCACTGTCCGAAGAAAGCACAGACAGTGTGTATCAAACTTCTTTATTGTCAGAAGATGGCACGTACAGTCAGCACCCAATTACATTTTTTTTGACTTTTTGAAAGTAACAGTGTTACGCACATAATTTTTCTAAGACTTTGTATAATTAACTTGCCTGAATTGTACACTGTAATTTTTTCTTGGTCGAAGGTAAATAACCCTTGTTTAACTGTGATTACATTTTCAAATGATGGTTACCTTCTCTTGTGTCCTGACTCGCCGGTCCATTTTTTCGATCGATGTCAGGCCATTCTCCTTATACGGTAGTATCGGTCAACTGTTTCTTGGAATGATTGAAACCAGGGTTGAGGTTTATTCCCTGTCCATATAAGGCGAGATTTCTGAACATAGCTTCGTTGGAATGTTTCCTTCATCGTCTCGTTTTGAGTGTTACTCAGGCGTATGCGTTCTGCGCATGTCTGAACTTTAAGAGAGTTAGAATAGTCTTCCGCCCAGGGGGTCGAGGAGATGTACTGAGCAGAGAGGACGCCATGCTGCGTCTGTGATTTTTGATAGGGAATTCTGTAGTCCTCCTGTGAGTTAGTTAACTAACGAGGCTTTCCCTATATGATTCGAAAACGCCTGGAGGCGTATGTTTTGTGGTGTTGATTCTGAAGCAAGGTAATACCCTCCTTTATTGAACTCTGTGATCTACCTAGATGTTTGACATTTTGTCGTTCTCTGCTCGCTTGTGTGTTACAGAAAGGAGAGGTTCTTCTACTAGGAATTACACCCCAGGTATCTTCATACCTGAGATCTATATATATACGGGTCGCTCTAGGCCCAGAGAACAATTTCTATGTTCTAGGATCTTCGCTATGCCAGCGATTGCACCTATGTCGAGGGTTAGACTTAGGGATACTATAAAGGTCAGCTTGACCTGTACTCCTGAAATGCCATTCTCGTGCGGACAGTAATAGACTTATTTTTGTACATCTGATCTGCCAGCATCAGAGAGGAGTACTGATATTTATGAATATTTATGATATTAAGCTGAGGCTATCGTCAGCTAGGATTACCTATATCAACTTAGAGAATGTATGCAGATCCATGAAGAAACTTTATTAATGCTGAATACTATGAACCGTCATGTCCATGACTTTTTGTGAAATGGATGTATCATTATCTGTCATTGTGGCGTCCGAAATAAATGATGGAAACGTCACCAGCAGTTATAACATTTCTATGACTTATACATGTCATAACTCCTGTATTGTGAAACTGTGAATCTACGTCACACCTACACACACGGCAACCTACTTCAAACCAGACAAGACACCATCACCACAGCCTATATATATATTCCTGGTGTCTATCGGGGTGGTACTTACTTGGCTACAAATTAACAACGACTTGGACTTATACCTGTAAATGTTCATAGTGGCCAGATTGTGGCTTATCATCTTTAGTGGTCAGTAGTCAGCCTAAAACCACCCTTATCAAACAGGTATAGCCGTGCACATACATTCTTTTTTAATAGGCAGAAGATAGCACAGACAATGAGTGAGCTGATATATCTACTTTCTGTATTGCCACCATATAGACAGTCTGTTTAAATATCGTTTTTTGTTGGTTTGTTATAGTCAGAACGTAGCTTGGACAGTCTGAACACATATCTAGTTCAACCAGTGCCAACAAATAGCACGGGCAACCTATTTCCACATCTAATGTCCTATTTGCCTAGACATAGCACGAGCTCAACAACAGTACAAGGCCATGTCAACAATTTGTATTCTAGCTAAGAGGCAGCAGCCCCGGGGAGTAGATCAGAGAGAATAGATCGCTTTTGTGTGCACGGAGTTTACAAAAGCCAAGAAAATTGGAGTAATCTATCTTTGTAAAGTAAGAAACAGGAAGCCTGGCAGATTTCTTGGCCAACAGAGATGGCATTAACCGCTTTGTTGGAGATGGTGGGTTTGAAGTTAATCGATTCCAGTGGTGTACCTGTGTTATAAAATTATCAATACATATATAACAAACATACGTATTTGCATATGTACATGCATGCATCCATGATTGCTTTTACACAAAAAGATTATATATACTCGTATATATATATATATATATATATATATGTTGCATGATGTTAGAAAGACTTAAATTGCATGCTGACGACAAGATCAGAGAAGAACAAGCGGGTTTCAGGCCGAAACGATCATGTATTGATCAAATATTCACACTAAGAACAATTATAGAAGAATCAGTGGAAAGGCAATCGCCACTTATTATCACCTTCGTCGATTTTCAAAAAGCCTTTGATAGTCTACACCGCCCATCATTGTGGAAGATACTTACAATCTATGGTTTTCCAACAAAATATGTGAATATAATCAAAGCGCTATATGACAATGCAAGATGTTGTGTTAGAACAAATAAAGGGAATACAGAATGGTTTACAGTAGAAACAGGGGTTAAACAAGGCTGTATTATGTCACCACTACTTTTTGGAATAGCTATTGATTGGGTTATGAGAAACTATACCCACAATGAACAATTGGGTATAAAATGGACAAATGGAAAATTCCTGGGGGACCTGGATTTCGCAGATGATGTAGCATTCTTAAGTTCAACACCAAGACAATCCCAAGAAGCAATAAATAATTTGTGTCATCTCTCGGTTAAAATAGGTCTCCAAATAAATGCCTCTAAAACTAAAGCTATGAACTTTTCTAACGAGACCTTTGATATCATCTTGAACGGGGAAAAACTACAGAAAGTTGAAAGTTTCAATTATTTAGGCAGTAAAATGACTCAGGATGGTGACACAACAAGAGAAATCCATACTAGAATTGCTTTCGCAGCTAGCGCCTTCAATAGATTATCTAACATTTGGAAATTACGATCATTGAATATACATACCAAGCTTCGTCTGTTTAATTCAAATGTTATCTCAGTGTTAACATACGGCTGTGAGAGTTGGAAAATAACAAAATCATTTGAGAACAAGCTGAATACATTCGAGAACAAATGTCTTAGAAAACTCATGAACATCAGTTGGAAAGAATTCAAGACTAATCGACAAATAAGAGAAGACTCTAGGCAGAAATATGTCTCCGACTATATAATGAAAAGACGATGGTCATATATCGGTCATGTACTACGAGTGCAAAACAACAGAATACCACTACAGGCGCTCACTTGGGTTCCTGAGGGTAAGAGGAAAAAAGGAAGACCAAAAGAAACACTCAGAAGAACAATAATAAGAGAAAGAAGAACGTTGGGCCTAAATAATGTGCAAGAGCTAAGAGGAGTGGCGTCACAACGAACAACCTGGAGAGCACTGGTTTCTGCCTTATGCGCCGTGTTTGGTGCTTAAAGAATTTATTATTTATATATATATTATATATATATATATATATATATATATATATATATATATAATATATATATATATATATATATATATATATATATATATATATCGGCAGTGTTGTGTTGAAAAGAAAAAAAAACACACACACATATTAGCAGCATTGTGAACACATCAGAACGTGTTTCTGTCACTTACAACTGTCAGTCGTCGTTGTTGTAGTTGTTGTAGTGATGTTGCTGTAGCGATCACTGTTTTCGTAGTTGTTGTTGACACGGTTATTTAATACAGTCTGGAACTGAGATGTGTACTGGCACTTAACACTTTCTGCCCCAGGCAGTTTCTAGGTTTTACTCAAACAAAACAATTGGATGCTAATTTTCTGAACAGGTAATGTTTTAAAACAACCAATAAACTTATACATTTATGAACAAATGTCTGGTAGTTTACATAAAATAGTTGTAAACTGGTTGAAGGCGTAGAACGTGCAGACTTGTGAGTCGTATGTACAACACCATTTTGTTTCATATCGTGGAAAATGCGAACACAAGGAAGTCTGACTGTAACCACACTGGTTTACAAGGCAGCCTTTGGGATATTATTGTAAGCTTGTCGCACCGCGTCATATGGGTCATAGGTTAAAGAGTGCTAAGCGTGATCAACGGGTATTTTATTTCATCTTAAAGTCGGCCTCTAGTGCACTGGGCGTCCGGTGCCATGTCTGTTATTATGTGCTAGCCTTTTCAACACGTTGGAAATATTAATTCATTGCATGTCATGCTGTCTGGCAACCGAAGATCATGTCTCTCCATTTCCTATGGTCACTAGTGTTTACTCAGATGTATCTTCAATCCTTTTACATAACACGTGACTAGAGTACCGTGGGGATGTATCTCTCGCGGTCTTCCCCTTCTTTTCTGTCAGCTACATTTACCAGTTGTTACCAGATTCTGTGATGGTTGTCTTCTCATAACGTGTCGACTATTAACGTTTTATCCAGTTGATTAATTGACGAATTTTTCTGTTTTTCTGATAACCTCTTCGTTTTACTTTCTGGCTACCTGAGTGATACGTACGCCTTACTTCAGGATTCACATCTCTGTTGCCCACATTTTTCTTTTTATCTACCTGGTTATTGTTCACGTCTGACATACATAAAGTTGTAAAAGATGTTTACAGTATCGTAAGACCTTGTTCACTGTCAGTTATTGTTTTTATGTGTTGGTTTTGGGTTTTTTTTTAATTCTGCGAGGTAAGAATGTATTTTCTGCTGTAAAAAGTTGTTTTTGTCTTTGCCTTGATTTTAGTTAGTCATCTACCATAATGCTATACCCACGATCTTTAAACCATTTCACTTGTTTTATTGATTGGTCTTCCGTGGATACGCAACATTGTGCGATTATTTCGTTTCTTTATATAACCATTATTTATGTGGGTATTTTTGTCTTCTTGTGTCAATAGCTGTGTCTAGTAGAACGTGGAGGTTCCTATCATTTTTTTTTTGTTTGCTGTTAAAACTGTGTCGTCTGCACATATGATGTTATTGATGTTATATCCTTCAACCGTTATTCCTCTGACACCACCAGTTCCTGTCATGATGTTTTCTGTGTGTAGACAGAAAACGGTCACGTGATAACACACATCTGTGGGTTTTTTCTTATTTCTATTGTTCGATCCTTATTGAGCCTGAGACATCCACATCAGTAGGCCCCACTTCTCCATCCCAGCATGCATCAAATCACGTATGTGCTCTTGCAGTAGGGGCTCCTCCAGCAATATGTTCTACTAGGTGGGATTGCCAGCTTTATGCACCACCTAAAACATTATGTGACACGCAAATCATAACTTACTTCACGTTTTATATTTTAAAACATTCTACGACACGCCAATCATAACTTACTTCACGTTTTATATTTTAAAACATTCTGCGACACGCCAATCATAACTTACTTCACGTTTTATATTTTAAAACATTCTGCGACACGCCAATCATAACTTACTTCACGTTTTATATTTTAAAACATTCTGTGACACGCCAATCATAACTTACTTCACGTTTTATATTTTAAAACATTCTGCGACACGCCAATCATAACTTACTTCACGTTTTGTATTTTAAAACATTCTGCGACACGCCAATCATAACTTACTTCACGTTTTATATTTTAAAACATTCTGCGACACGCCAATCATAACTTACTTCACGTTTTATATTTTAAAACATTCTCCTAATGACTCCATCCTATAACCCAGCTAGATTGATGATTTTTTAATTTTATTTGTACTTGACATGAATTAATTAATTCCATTTTACAGCGGCAACCTATCGGTCTGCCTGATACCCCCATCGCTCTGAGTGAAATAAACCTGGAAGATTTGATTCCCCGTTACGCTCCGCCCATTAAACCCACGGGCAAGATCAAACTTCAACTTTTGTGGTCCCAGGATAAGACGAGTCTAACTGTTATTATAATAGAGGTAAGTCAAGTTGTCTGGCTGGTCAGAAAAGATAGAATGATACATGTGCCGGATGGAATGATAGATGAATCAGTTATGGTGTACGAAACAAACCGGAATGAAAGGGGCAGATACATACATACTTTTGCTATTACAACTACTGCTGCAACTACTACTACTTCTACCACCACAACAACTTCTACTACTGATTTTAGTTGCTACTACTACAGCCACTGCTGTAACTACTACTGCTACAACTACTACTACTACTACTACCACCACTACTACAACCACAACTTCTATGACTGTGTTTATTTGCTACTACTACTGCAACTACTGCTGTAACTACAACAACTACTACTACAACTACTGCTGTAACTACAAATACAACTGCTTCAACTTCTGCTAAAACTACAACTATTCTGACGAAATCAGTCGTGCAATTTTATAACTCTCATTCACTCCGGCAGTATCTCTTCATTTCTTCATTTTTCTCACTCATCGTCCTATTGTTTGGCCTATTTATTGCCCTTACATTCTTTTACTGTGACCACTCACCAGACGTATTTACGTTCCGCCAGATAAACTGTGGTATTATCGTAACAATACCAGGTCATTATCACCGGTCAGCGGTAATACGTTTATCTCTTTGAGTCGCCGGCCACTTTTGATAGGAGACGATCCTCGTTTAACACAATATGGTCTCGTACGAGGATGGATAGGTAGCCAATATTGTCCGTTTGAGAAATCAGTCTGGGATTCACACACAGGCGATAATGATATAATCGTTTCCGCTGGTCCTGTCTCGGTATCAATATTACCTATAACCTATCTGCGGAAGACAATATTTGAAGGTAGCATCTGGACATCAAATAAGTTCACAGATTTGTTTGTGAGTTGACGGAAATATTACCGCATTATTTGGAAGAGGTCACGCGTTGGAATATTAAATGTAATATTTTAAAATACGCGGAAGAGATTATGAATTAAAACACCCCATCCCAGATAGTGCTAAAGAGCTAACAATTGGTTTGATTTGAGAGCCGGAATAAATAAGGAATCTCATTGGAAAGTACCATCCGAAATTTGAACTGAGAATGAGATATATAATCTAGCGAAACGAGCCACACAGATCAGACAGCTTCGCAACGTCTAGCTAGCAACTCCTAAAAGCCAGAAAGAGAAGGATTGGACAAAGGATTGCAAACTTAAAAGCGACAGATAGAAAGTATTTTAGCAACTTAAAACTTAAAAAGGTAAACCCGCATTTTAAATACGAAGTCTGGATACCTAAGGAATCACATCACCCGTCATAAGAGGAATTAGAAAGTTTCTCAGACCAAGTGATTCACAGAACACCCGTCATAAGCGTCATAAGAGGAATCATAATATTTCCCAAACCAAGTGATTCGCAGAACACCCGTCATAAGAGGAATTACTAAAATTTCCAGGCCAAGTGATTCGATAGCATATAACCTAAATTGCCCCTATCCATTCTAACCTGTGCAATGAGATTGTAGATTCCCAAATCTTTGGGGTAAGTGTAACATTTATTTTACAAATGTGAATTTGACATAGTTTTCTTGCTTAGTGGTTATAATTGAGGCTGGCAACCTCAACATATGGAAATAGTATATTCATGAACCCCTACAGCAAGCGCTGGTGATTGTTTCTTGCTAGTCGTGCGGAAAACCGACAGCAGAGGTGACCCCAGACTCCGAATGGAGCAGTAATGAGTGATGATTACATCACAAGTGCCTGAAGTGTATAGTATCATTTTTTGAGATCTATGTATTTTGTTAATTGTAATTTAGGCTCGCCATTATTCGCGCTGTCCAGACACGTTTTCCCAGTTTAATACCCAGAAGAGTACTGGTGATTTTTAATCATCTTCCTTGAGCTACGCTGTGTACTCAAGAATTTAATTCTTCTGAAAGATTAACATTGGTGGGTGGACAGCGAGAGGAGGCGCCTATTAAGCTTCCAACTCAGTTAGCAGATGCATTTGTCCTTTCTATTTTGTCTAAAACGTTC
>JAMPIV010010159.1:115000-235000 GCA_024509875.1 Oreohelix idahoensis
GTACTAGCATCTTGACGCGAATGTAGAATGAAAATTAGATGAAGAGCTATCCAACAGAACTTCAACGAGTGGAAGGCAAATCAGGCCAACATGATCATACTCAACTCGTCGGTAAAGTTATTATAATTTATTACGTGGTACGAAGACGTTTGACAAGACGGTACAATGTTCCTTGACAGGTACGATGAACAATTTATACATAGTAGTGACAGTTCCGATAAAACGATACATCTCTGGTCATTCATATCTAAAATCCTCTCTCACGTAAGTAATAAGGATCCAATAATATTCATACTAGGTTTTAACAGCAAGGGAATGTCCGTTGACCTTTACGAAGGACATCCAATTAGGTACACAAATCTCAAACCCACTGAATCCTGCATTCATGCAATAAAACTGTCTTGATCCAAGACTTCAATTCTCATTCCGTCTGTTCAACATCATATTAAGGGTACATACATAGAGATACATCTAGGTTAGTATTTCATGTTGGCTAACCTCTCGGTATCCATGCCACGTCTTTGGCATTACTATAAAGGCGTTTACACATATGAATACTGCAATCAAATTAACTTCTTTCCACTCGTAGGAATCCTTCTTCTACGATACGAATCCTAAAGGCTAACGACTCTGTAGGTCCATTCTAGGAATAACATATTCCCGCTAGACAAGTATAAGAGCGGCCTTACAATACAGCATATAATAATAAGTGGGGCGATAACTTACGTGACATTACTGCTATTGGTTTCGACCTGAAGACCAATACAGATCACTAGAATAAATGGCTTCCATAAACGTGCCATGAAATACAATAATAATATATCACTCACGGACATAAACAAGGTCCATGTTGCCCCTCCAAATCATGACGTCAGAAACTACTCAACTAGGTTACCCGTGCGTCCCAAAGCAACTCACC
This sequence comes from Oreohelix idahoensis, assembly GCA_024509875.1. Classification (NCBI taxonomy): domain Eukaryota; kingdom Metazoa; phylum Mollusca; class Gastropoda; order Stylommatophora; family Oreohelicidae; genus Oreohelix; species Oreohelix idahoensis. The sequence goes on from JAMPIV010010159.1 coordinate 115,920, forward strand.
CTGCTTTGTGCACGTCAGTGCGCAAATCATTCGACCGCACAAATAATATAACTATATTGAGACTGGTGCGTACATTTGGCAGGACCGAAGACTACCCCCTTAGGTAATAAATGTACGTAACAGCTCCCTTATTACCTCCCCTTAAAAAAATTAATTCTATTAATTTTTTTGAACTTAGTACCCGAGAGAGGTGAGTCAAAACTACAACAAGATATATGAAATGCATATAGTTATATCATATTAAGAAAAGAATATTAAACGAAATCAATATAACTAAATGATAGTATGCATTAAAGCACACATCCACCATCGACCTACTTTGGAACGATGTGGTAATATTCGAAGTAAAAGAAGTTGACAATGAAAATGAAAAAAAACCATTTAAAAAAAATGATAATAAAATTCAACTAAGTTTTCTAAAAAAAAAATTCGAAACATATGATTTCAAAAATAAAAATGAACAGCAACACTGATGATAATCAATGACAAGAGAATCAATAAAACAGAAAAATTGAAAATACAATGTGCAAAAATGAAGCAATGCAAAATTAAACACTTTAAGAATCAACACCCTTAATGTTTTCTAACACTAGTATGGTTGACTAGTGATCTTAACAGTGAGATATCATAACTAAGACCCGTGAATGCAGGTATTACGTGACAACTAAGAAAGTTAGTATATGTGTGATCCATAAGTAATTAAATAGATTAAATTGAATTATTCTAATTTATATATTTCTTAATTACTAACAAATAACCAGTTACTAATATATTCTAAGTAATTCCAGTATCACTCATTGTCAATGTTCAGTTACAACTAGTTAGTAATCGATGAGACGATGTTCTCAATGTTCCATACACGATAAAATATATTCTCGAACACGATATGTAGTGTAATATGTTCCATAGGAATAACAAATGTATATTTGTCGCTTTTAACAATGTTTCCATACTAATAAAAAGTTACTGTAGTACCAATGTTGCAGTCCTAATAAAATGTTATTCTAATACCACTGTTCCCGTTCTAATAAAACGTTACTACACAAGAAGTAATGTTATAATCCAGAAGTAAGTATATCCTGAAAGATATATTTATACGAATACTTCAGTTATATGATCAGTCTTTATAGATGTATAATCAATGAAAATGTACACAGTTATTCATGTTATCGGTGAGGATGTTTCAACATCTGGAAGTGGTTTAGTTTCGACAGTTCGCTTGGGCATCTCGACAAACAGTCTGCGAACACATTCTTCACTCCAGGAATAGCTCGTATTTCAAAATTGAATGGTTGAAGCGCTATAGCGTAACGCGCTGACTTCGATGATTTGACGTTCTTAGAGTTCAGTGCGGTAAGAGCTTTTTGATCAGATTCCACCACAAAGTGTGAGCCAAGGAGGTAACGTTCCAGTTTTGTGATTGCCCACACTAACGCGAGGAGCTCTTTATCCAGAACGGAGTATTTGAGTTCGCTCTCCGTAAGTTTTCTGGACACGTACATCACCGGAAATAAGGTGCCGTTATATTCCTGCATCAAAACTGCAGCAATAGCGTAAGAAGATGCATCACTGCGAAGAATGAAAGTGAGATTTTTGTTAGGCAACCTCAAAAAAGGTTCTTTTGAAAAAAATCGTTTTATATAGTCTAACGCCGTTTGGTGATCCTGCGACCACTTTATTACATTAGATGTGCCTTTTTTCAGTAGAGACGAAAAAGGTGCAGTTATAGTAGACAAATGAGGGATGAATTTTGAATAGAACTGTATTAGTCCTAAAATAGACCTAACTTGTTTTTTTGTCTTAGGTGCTGAGATGTTTAAAATTTTAGAGACGTTACTGTCTTCTGTATACATGAAACCATGACCAATGCGGTGACCCAGAAATGAGATGTCATGAAAACCGACAAAAGCCTTTGAAGGTTTTGCTGTTAAGTTATAATCTCGTAAGGTAGACAGTAAAGCTTTTAATCCATGGATATGTTCATCCCAAGAGTCACTGAAAAGACAGATGTCATCTATATAAGTAATGACATCGGGACGATGAGACAATATGCGGCGCATCATGCGTACAAAGGTAGCTGGCGCATTCATTAGTCCGAATGGCATAAAATTCCATTGAAAAAGACCCCGTGGCGTCGAGAAAGCGGTGAATGGCTTTGCTTTAGGAGTTAATGGCACTTGCCAATAGCCCTTTAAAAGGTCAAATTTCGAAAAGAATGCAGCATGAGATAATCTCTCCAATAAGTCGTCTAAAAGAGGTAACGGTTCCGCATCGAATTTTGTAACTTTGTTTAATTTCCTGTAATCTACGCAAAGACGTATATTGTTGTCCTTCTTCCTAATGATTACCATAGAAGAAGAATATGGTGATGAAGATGGTTCAATTATATTTAATTGAAGCATCTCATCCAATTCCTTATCAACCTCATCACGAAAGTGTAAAGGAATAGGATATGGGCGAACTCGAATAGGCGTATCGTCAGTCAGAATAATGTCATGTTGGATGACTGACGTATGACCTGGGATGTCAGTGAGGACATCCTCATACGAGTGTAGAATATTAGAGACTTGCTGACGTTGATCAGCCGAAAGAGTAGATGAGATTGTAACATCATTCCATTTCTCAGTGGAATGGAGTGGTACAACTGGTATTGGTAGTTGTACATCATCGAAAGAAGATTCTTCTTCTTGGATGACAGACAAACTAGAATAGTGTTGAATAGGAGGTGTAGGATCGTCAGTTGCCTGGAACACTGACTGTAGATAATCAGGACGTGAGTAATACTCCTTCAACATGTTAATGTGGAAGGTTTTATGTTTACCATTAACATCAACGATGTAGTCGACATCGGATATTCTTGAGATGATCCTGAAAGGACCTCTCCAGGTAATTAAAAGACGATTGTTATGCGCAGGTAGTAAGACAAAAGCTTCATCACCAGGTATGAGCTGGCGAAGACGTCTATACTTGTTTGCAAATAGACGAGCTTTTTCTTTGGCTTGTTCAGATGATGCAGTAGCTAGTCTACAAGCATCTATGATTCTCTTTCTCAGAGAGATCACATACTCATAAGAGGATTGAGTTTCCTCTTCAATATTCTCGTCAACCAATAAGTCGTGGATTAACGACATCGGACCGCGTGGTTGCATGCCAAAAACTAGCTGGAATGGAGAAAACCCCGTGGCTTGATTTTGTACTTCGCGATACGCAAACAGAGCCGCGGGTATGACCCGATCCCAGTCTTGGGGATGGTCTTGGGTCATCTTACCCAACAACTGCTTGAGTGTCCTATTGAGACGCTCAATTAACCCATTTGACATCGGATGATAAATAGAACTAAGAGATCTGTCTATACCTAATGTCTTCATAACTTGAGATATGGATTCAGAAATGAACTGAACCCCATGATCCGACAAGATTTTCCGTGGAAAACCAATGCGTGAGAAGATTAACATCAATGCCTCTGCTACACTGGCAGATGAAGAGTTCTTGAGAGGGATGGCCTCAGGCCAACGAGTGCACATATCAATGCACGTAAGAATATGCGTATGCCCTCTAGCAGATGGAAGCATCGGACCAATAATGTCTATAGCCATTTTATCAAATGGTCTAATCGGGATGTCCGCAGCTTGAATAGGAGCCGCATGAAATGGACCCCGTACCTTAACTTCCTGACATATCAAACAAGACCGACAGTAGAGAGTGATGTCCCTATGGACGCCTGGCCAGTAGAATGCCGAAAGCACTCTGGATTTGGTACGCGAAAAACCCATATGGCCCGCACATTGCGAGTCATGCGCATGTCGTAATATACGAGATCTCATAGAGGATGGGACTAAGATCTGATAACATAAGGATGAATCCTTTTCCCGTATTACTCTAACCAAAATCCCATTTTTAAGTATAAAGTCATGTCTAGATTTTGCAAGTTTGTTGCTGGTATTCTTTTTGTTCACATAATGAAAATTTTTTTTTTAATGAATCATCATTCTTTTGCAATGTTGCAAACAACTCCCGTGAAATAGGAGCATCATCATCACTGGTAGTATGAACTGTAGGTTCAATAGGTGTATCATGCGACATATTAGTAGCTTGCGCTCTAGTCACTACTGCATTTGCAGTTTGAATATGTCGCTCTTCCCATTCAGCAATTTGCTGTGGTGTACACTCTTTTATACCATGTATGCGACCCAGTATTACGTCACAAATTGGATTCGGAAGGAGACATGCCTGGATCTTTCCTGAAAAAAATGGTGTGTTAAGGTCAATAATAGCGGTGGGAAATGTTTCAATGGTGCCACCGAAAGTCACACACTTGACAACCCTGCCCGTGGTACAACTTGGGTTGATCAGCGAAGTCCGGACGCCCACAGTGCTACAACCTGAGTCAAATAGGATAGAGCATGAAATGTTATTGACAAATCCCTTGTTAAACATAAGAGAGCCCTGTCCCTGGTGTACTGACGCAGCTTCTTCTTCTTCTTCTTCTTCCTCGTTCGCCTTCAGACTTCCACATTTATGACTCTAATAAAGGCAGCAGTCAACTCAAGGTTCCCGACATCTCCAAACAGTTTTTCGTTGACAGAAGTAGGTTGTTGCCATATGCTACCCCGTTCATTACTGTAGGTTGGGCAGTACTGCAGCAGGTGTTCGACTGTCATCGGGCTGGTACCGCAGGTGCAGAGATCTGTTGCACCAATTTTGTATTTGTGGTACAGATGGTATCTCAATCTGTTGTGCCCAGTGCGCAGTCGAAAAATGATGACCTGTTCTTTTCTGGATAGTTGATGATATGCGTCATTTTTCAAATGTCCCGGGTGCTCTCTTTCCCATTTGGACTTGAATGTAGCCTTTATAGTGGTCTTTGCCGTTGCGTAAGTTGTCTCTATATTATTTTGCTGTAAGGCACCTCCTTGTTTAGCAAGTCTATCTGCCTCTTCATTTCCTGGTATGTTGCAATGGGCTGGTATCCACTGGATAGTGCACTTCTTGAAGCATTCCGCCAGTCTTTCAATGGAGATTATCAGATCTTTCAATCCTTTAGTTTGGTGGCTCTTCAGCGCTGATATTATTGAGAGGGCATCTGAAAAGATTACTATCTGTTTTTCTGCCTGTGCTTTGCATTCAATAAGAGTTTCAGCTGCCTGTTTCAGGGCTTCTGCTTCAGCACAGAAGTTGTTGCAGTATTTTCCAGTGGCAATTGCCATAGAGTGAATTCTATTCTTTAATTTTATGAGGATGCCGGCACCCCCATTTTCAGCTGCATTTGTTGCCGAACCATCAGTATATGCATGTGTCCAAAGCTTCGCTGGAAATCTTTGGTCAATATACTTGGTTGCTATACACTTTCTTTGTGTTTCTGTCTGTGTTCCCTTACCTTCAATGCCTGGAATATCAGGCAGCAGTGGCCGTACAGACTGCAGGTAGACTAGGCAAGGTATGTCCGCAACGCAGCGTCGTGATCGCCTTAGGCTGGAAAAGAGTCGAGTATTCTGGACAGTCTTTCACCTGGGTACAATCAAGAGAACAAGACATAGCATTGTGAGTTTCAGCTACTTTACCCTGTTCAATGTTAGCCTGTGTATCACTTAAAGCGACATTAGAATGTCTATGTGTATTACTCAACGATCTATCTCTACGACGCGATCGATTGTGATTATTGTCATTAAAATTGCCACAATTGTAGTTTCTGCCTGAGTTAAAGTTTGGATGAGTCCGATAATTTGTAGAATGATCGTTATGATGTTGGTTAAATGGTTTATTTCCAAAAAATTGTCTGTTTTGCGGACCCTGAGATCTTGATCTCCAGTTTTGTTTATTATAATGTCCTTGATTATTTTTAAAATTATTGTTACCAAAATCTCGCGATCTGTGAGCTTGGTTCCAAGAAACATTAAATGGAGCAGATTGTTGAAATTGCTTCCCTTTGTAAAAGTTATCATTGTTAAAATTGTAATTATTTCCCTTATTGACATACCTGTCAGTACTAAAGGAACGATTGCGTGAAAAATTGTTTTGTTGTGCTGCAAAAGCAACAGGCAATTCACTCTTAATCTGTGCATTACTCAGATCCATGGTTGGGTGAGCAGTGCAAAAATTTTTTGCATGTTCTTCTAAATCTGTCATTGATAAAGGTTTCCGTTCGTGTAAAAATGCGAGAAATGTAGGATTTACAGACGATAGTACCTTATCGCGCATCAGTAAATCAAAGAGACCTTCATACGACTTTTCAATTTTGGATAATTCGATCCATCTTTCGAGGGTGAGTCGTATTTGTGACAGAAAATCACTGAAATTTCTGCTTGATTGCGGTAGCAATGTACGAAATCTTAATCGGTATTCATCTTCTGACATTTGAAATTTCTTCAGAAGTGCGGCTCTAAGAGCATTATAATCATTCTTCTCATTAATACTGGTAGTATGATAAACTGCTAAAGCATCCCCAGTAAGTAACCTGGATAAATATGTGCAATACAGTGTTTTATCCACGTTATAAGACACACAAGTGGCCTCAAACCTATCTAGGAAGAATATCACGTCATCAGACGGGGGATTAAATTTTGGTAATTTAAGGTGAATTTCCTTAAAATGGTCATGTCTGGATGAAGTTTGGCTTTCAAAAGTTCTCTGAGAATTAGCTTCCTGAGTTAACCTAAGTCTCTTATATTCTGACTCTGCTAATTTCAGTTCATGCTGTCGTTTTCTATCATTCTCTTCCATCTCAAGCTGAAGTCGTAATGTATTTTGTTCAGCTATTAATCTTCTTTCTTCCATTTCCTTCTGTTTATTTTGCATTTCATTTTGTTTAACTTCCATTTCAATTTTAAGTAGTCTTTCTTTTTCTGCCGCATCTCTTTTAAATTTCTCTTCAGCCTCGAATTTTTTCTGTTCGGACTCACGCTGAAATCGTTTCTCTTCTAATTCAGCGGCTAGTCTCATTTTTTTCTCATTCTCCACAGACTCAGATTGAAGTTTTTCTAGTCTTAAAGTTTCTAACTTTCTCTGTTCGGCTTCTATTTCTTGAGCTTTCTTATATTCTGCAAGTGCAAAGTCTTTTACTTCATCAGGAGCCATCTGAAGAGCTTTTGCTTGCTTAATGAAATAGTCTAAGGTAGACATTATTCAATATTATTGTGTAATAATACTATTTAAAAGTGTTACTACAACTAGTGGTCTTCGTTCCTGTCCTAGAACGGTAAAATCAAGTTATATAATAGGCAATAATATTAATAATTAATAATGTAATTTATAACATGTAATGGTGTGAAAGCAATAACGTGACAGACAGTAGCACAATACTGACACGACACGATAATCAAGACAAATGACTACAGTCGTAGAAATCAAATAAAATAAAAATTTGGAACTAAAATAGAATGTCGTAAAAAATTACGATGACATCTACGATCCAATAATGCACAAGACAATTGACAACACAGTGTAAAAACATAGGTTTTGTAAAAAACTGAATGATAGACAGCTTAGACGGACAATAATCACATACAAAATACATCATGAAACTAAAGTACAAGTAAAAATAGCTACGAAAACAACAATTAAAAACGTGACGAAACAGCTAAACAGATACTGTTATAAGGGACAACTAGCGATCGGAACTTCGGCAAGGTTTCTAGCCTTGTACCGGAATTATCGCTCAATTGAAACTTACAAAATGAGCCCTACAGAACGTCTGACGAAGAGCCCGAATTGGCTTCGAGATGGATCTCGTTCGTCAGATCAACCTCCCTACCTCCCACGAAGAATACAACACATATAACATGTAACATGAAAAATATAAATGTGGACATAACTACATGAGGCACAGCTAAACGTAATAAAGTGTACAACGAAAACACGTTATACTCATCTCGCGTGCAGGTAAAAAATCAATGTGCCTCGTCTCCGTGGATGTACGTTTGAGGATAAAATACTTCGTTCTGAGTATAAGACCACAGCTCGCACGCAATACTGACGAAGAGGTGATTCCAAGGTAGACAGTCACTGTACAACCTGACGTGGATCTTGATTGATGACCTTGACCCTGTCCGTAAGTTGATTGTGATTCACCAACACAGTAGATTCCAAGATGTTGTCGCCTTGAAAGTACAAATCTTCCATTCAACCGATACTTGTATAGGGTACGTTTCCTTTGAAATTATTGATTTCCACACCACACTGGCATACCATTTACTGTTGAGCGCTCTTTTCGGGTAACACGATAGCTAGTAGCAGATGTACCAATGTACTAGCATCTTGACGCGAATGTAGAATGAAAATTAGATGAAGAGCTATCCAACAGAACTTCAACGAGTGGAAGGCAAATCAGGCCAACATGATCATACTCAACTCGTCGGTAAAGTTATTATAATTTATTACGTGGTACGAAGACGTTTGACAAGACGGTACAATGTTCCTTGACAGGTACGATGAACAATTTATACATAGTAGTGACAGTTCCGATAAAACGATACATCTCTGGTCATTCATATCTAAAATCCTCTCTCACGTAAGTAATAAGGATCCAATAATATTCATACTAGGTTTTAACAGCAAGGGAATGTCCGTTGACCTTTACGAAGGACATCCAATTGGGTACACAAATCTCAAACCCACTGAATCCTGCATTCATGCAATAAAACTGTCTTGATCCAAGACTTCAATTCTCATTCCGTCTGTTCAACATCATATTAAGGGTACATACATAGAGATACATCTAGGTTAGTATTTCATGTTGGCTAACCTCTCGGTATCCATGCCACGTCTTTGGCATTACTATAAAGGCGTTTACACATATGAATACTGCAATCAAATTAACTTCTTTCCACTCGTAGGAATCCTTCTTCTACGATACGAATCCTAAAGGCTAACGACTCTGTAGGTCCATTCTAGGAATAACATATTCCCGCTAGACAAGTATAAGAGCGGCCTTACAATACATCATATAATAATAAGTGGGGCGATAACTTACGTGACATTACTGCTATTGGTTTCGACCTGAAGACCAATACAGATCACTAGAATAAATGGCTTCCATAAACGTGCCATGAAATACAATAATAATATATCACTCACGGACATAAACAAGGTCCATGTTGCCCCTCCAAATCATGACGTCAGAAACTACTCAACTAGGTTACCCGTGCGTCCCAAAGCAACTCACCCTGCTTTGTGCACGTCAGTGCGCGAATCATTCGACCGCACAAATAATATAACTATATTGAGACTGGTGCGTACATTTGGCAGGACCGAAGACTACCCCCTTAGGTAATAAATGTACGTAACAGTGACATAATGGAGGACAGATTTGGAATGAATCGTCCATAAAATTGTATTAGACCTAAGAGACTTCGCACTTGCTTTTTAGTCTTAGGAATAGAAATGTTAAGTATCTTACTTGTATTATGGTCTTCTGTTTTTAGGAACCCATGACCAACACGGTGTCCTAAAAAAGATATTTCGCTAAAACCAATACATGCTTTCGATGGTTTCGCTGTCAGGTTATGCTCGCGTAAGATAGACAATAGTTCATTTATCCCATTATAGTGATCGTTCCAAGTATCACTGAAAAGACAGATGTCATCAAGATACGCAATGACATCTGAGCGATGAGATAGGATTCGACGCATCATGCGTACGAATGTTGCAGGGGCGTTCATAAGACCGAAAGGCATGAAATTCCATTGGAATAGACCCCTAGGCGTCGAAAAAGCAGTAAACGGTTTGGCGTGTTCGGATAATGGAACTTGCCAATATCCCTTAGACAAATCGAGTTTAGTAAAGAAATGAGAATTCGATAGTCTCGTAAGTAGCTCTTCTAGTAAAGGCATAGGTTCAGCATCACATTTCGTCACTTGGTTCAATTTGCGATAATCCACGCAAAGACGTATGTTATTGTCTTTTTTTCGTACAATAACCATCGGCGAAGAATATGCTGATGTGGATGGTTCAATAATTTTTAACTCTATCATCTCATCCAACTCTTTCTCTACCTGTGCTTGAAAATGTATCGGGATAGGATACGGTCTGACTCTTATAGGACTATGGTCAGTAAGAATAATGTCATGTTGAATGACATCAGTTTGACCAGGAATGTCAGTAAGGACATCCTGAAATTGTTCTAACATAGTAGAAACTTGTTTCTGCTCTCCTGGAGATAATTCTGGAGAAATTGCAACATCTTTCCATGATTCATTAGAGTGAAGAGGAATCATTGGAAAAGGTAAATTTACATCCGAGAAACTCGTTTCCTCATCCTGTATTACTGACAGAGATGAGTACTGTCCATGTTGGACTGGAAAATCGTCCGTTGCCTGGAAAACAGGTTGTAAATAATCAGGACGTTCATGGAATTCCGTGAGCATGTTGATGTGGAAGGTTTTACGCTTCCCGTCAATATCGACGATATAGTCAACATCGGAAACTTTTGATATTATATCGTACGGACCTTTCCAAGAAATAAGAAGTCTATTTTCCCTACAAGGTAGCAAGACAAATGCTTTGTCACCTGGACAAAGTTGTCGCAAACATCTCTTTTTATTGGCAAATTCCCTTGCCTTCTGTTTCGCAAATTCAGAAGAAGCAGTTGCCAATTTGCATGCTTCAATAATCTTGTGTCTAAGTGCGGTGACATATTCATAAGAGGATTTTGTGTCATCGACAATATTATCAGCAGTTATAAGATCATGAAGTAAGGACATAGGACCTCGCGGTTTCGCGCCAAAGACAAGTTCAAAGGGAGAAAATCCTGTATGTTCGTTGGCGACCTCTCTATATGCAAAGAGAGCCGCGGGTAAAACCCTATCCCAATCCTGAGGATGATCTTCTGTTATCTTACCTAGTAGGTTTTTCAAAGTTCTATTCAGACGTTCCACCATCCCATTGGACATAGGATGATAAATACTACTCAGCGATCTCTCTATCTTAAGAGTCGACATTACTTGAGACATGGTATCCGATATGAGTTGGGTACCATGGTCGGATAATATTTCTGCTGGAAATCCCAGACGAGAAAATATTAACCAAAGAGCATCTGCGACATCAGCAGTAGTTATGCTCTTTAGAGGAACAGCCTCCGGCCAACGTGTGCACATATCAACACACGTCAAAATAAATTGGTGTCCTCTAGCAGACTTTATCTTAAATGGACCAATGATCTCTATCGCCATTTTTTGAAATGGTCGAATTGGAATGTCTGCAGCCTGAATAGGTGCATCATGGCGTGGACCTCTGGATTTAATCTCTTGACATACTTTACAAGATCGACAATAGATTCGTATGTCCTTATTAACAGCAGGCCAAAAGAAAGATTGAAGAACTCTAGCTTTAGTACGGGAAAAACCCATATGTCCAGCACACTGCGAATCATGAGCGTGCTGTAAGATTTTAACTCTCATATTTTTAGGCACAAGGATTTGAGAATGAATGGACTTAGCGGAGTCTTGTACCATACGTACAAGTACGCCATTCTTCATCGTAATCCATGATTTACGATTTGTATCCTTATTCGGATCACCTTTTGTTGCCAGAGTAAAGAATTTCTTTAGAGTAGGATCATCTTCCTGCGGTTTTATAAAGGAATCATGGGAAATCTCCAAGGGATCATCTTGGATCTGCGCATCATTATATTCAGAATGTGCAGATTGCGGCATATTAAGAGCTTGAGCCCTAGTGATTACTGCATTAGCAGATTGCATATTAACATTTTCCCAATTAGAAATTTGCTGTGGAGTGCATTCTTTCACTCCATGAATGCGACCGATGATAAGATCAGCGATCGGATTCGGCAAGAGACATGCTTGCACCTCTCCTGTAAAGAAAGGCGTTGCAATATTGATAATGGCAGTGGAGTATTTCTCCAATGTGCCACCAAATGTTACACATTTGACTATATTGCCTGTAGCTCGAGAAGGATTTACGAGTGATTGCCTCACTCCGATGGTAGTGCACCCCGAATCGAAAAGAATTGATACCGGAGTACCATCTATTAGGCCCCTATTAAAGACAAGAGCACCCCTTCCATTATGCGCGATTGACGCATGGAGCGCGGGAAGCGGGTGACCGCAGCTTAAAGTAGAAACTGTGGTTGGATCGAATAATGTTTTGCATTGCGAACACTCAGATGCTCTAGCAAAATCGAAAGCGGAATTTGCTACACTATTGGAGTCTTTTTTATCATTATTCTGATTACCGGCGTCGTGGAACTCCTGTTGTGCAGAGTTAGCCTGGTAATAAGATTTACCATGTCTTTTGTGTTGTGATCTACCTCGGTTATAATTGTCTCTATAATTATTATTGCCTCTGTTATAACCCCTATTTGGGTTTGAATCATAATATTCATGATCATAATCATCACGCCCATTATATTGAGTATCCCTGTAATATTGGTTCTTTTGTCTCCATGAAGCACTTGGGTAGTTCCGGTAGCTACTCCCTTTCCGAGAATTTCTAAAATTATGGGTACCCCTCGCGTGTCGAGGACTATCAGCCCGATTCCAGTTCTTCGAAGAAGAACCCTGATTTGAGTGGTTATCTTGGTTTTGATACTTATTCCAATTAACCTTTTTATCAAATTTATTTTTAGCTCCTTGGAATTTGTGTGAGTAATTCTGATTATATTCTGTTGCCGAAGCAACTGGCATACTCTCTTTAATGTTAGAGTTACTAAGAATCATGTCAGGGTGTGCCGTGGATACTGGTCACAATATTCTTCCATTTGCTTTAATGTACTAGGTTTACGCTCATGTAAGAACTCTAGGAATGATTTATTTACCGAAGACATGACCTTGTCTCTTAGCAATAAATCCGTAAGACAATCAAATGTTTTCTGTTTTGGATAATTCAATCCATCGTGAAAGTGTAATTCGTGCTTTTGAGATGAATTCTGAGAATTCTACACCTACCTCAGGTCTCATTGTTTTAAACAAAAGACGATAACCTTCTTCTGACAGCTGATATCTCTTTATCAAAGCTGCCCTAATAGCATCATAATTATCCTTGTCGCCCTCTTCAACGAAATATAACTTACTCAGAGACTCCCCTTTTAGATTTTCAGACAACTGATTCACATACTGTGATTTGTCAACATTATGAGCTCGACAAGCCCGTTCAAATCTATCGAGCCAGAATGCTATATCATCACTGGCAGAGTTGAACGCTGGTACCTTGACCTTGTACACAAAGGGTTTACCATTACCACTAGATGCCTGATTAACATTACTCATACTTGTCAATTTTAATTTTTCTAACTCAAATTCATGTTCTCTTATTGCTTTTCTCTCTTCAGCTTCTCTATCTAATCTTCTCTGTTCTGCAGCCGCTTCTAATTTCTTCTGTTCTGCAGCAACTTCTAATTTTTTTTGTTCAGCTGCAGCAGCAGCTTCTAATTTCTTCTGTTCTGCATCAAATCTCCTTTCCTCCACTTGCATCTGCAATTTCTTTAGTTCAGCAGCAGTATCAGCTTCTTTTTCTAATCTTTTTTCTTCAGCTAGAGCTTTCCTCTCTTCAGCAGCAGCAGCAGCTTTTCTCTCTTCAGCAGCAGCTTCTAATTTTTTTTCTTCTATTTGAAGTTTTCTCTCCTCAGCCGCAGCTTTTTTTTCCTCAGCAGCAGCTTTTTTTTCTTCTGCAGCTAATGCTTTGTCATATTGAGCAACAGCCCATTGTTCTAAGTCTTTCCCAGTCTTATCAAGGGATTTTCCTTGTGCAATAAAGTAATCTAATGTAGACATTTTGTCTTCTTAAATCAGAAACCTGAAAAGTAAATAAATTACCTTATTTCACTTTAATGGGAGACAAGTCTATACCATAGACTTAGTCTTAGTGAAAACTTATATGGTTTATAATACCCAATGATAACTTGAGTACCTGTGGACAACAATAACTGTATCTCAAATACTGTGGGAGACAAGCCTTACAAAGGTCTTGTATACCTTAATGTAATCAATGATCACTTGAGTACCTGTGGAAAATAATATTTCCCTTTTCCAATCACTTTGGGAGACAAGCCTTATAAAGGTCTTGTACACTTTGTTTTATAACAATAACAATCATAAAGTACTGATCTGTACTATACTATAAGTATATTCCACTATACCTCATATGTCATACGTCAACTAAAGACATTACAAAGGACAAACAAGAAAAGACAATCTGAAAACATTTGCAGAGATCAAATTAAATTAAATAGGAGAAATGAAAAAAATGATCACCGAATCCGTGATGATAACTGCAATAAGATAACAAGACAAATAACGCCACAGTGTATAAACATAAGGGTGTAAAGAACTGAAATGCAAGGAAAGATGAGACCTACAATTATACAAACAAATCAAACAAAAATAAAGAACAGAAAAATGTTACAAATACAAATATGAAACAGTCGTCACAACTAACCAAATATTTGCAAACTATGTTGCATGCAAATTTCAATTAAGAAATTGCTCCCTATAGAACGCCAGAACAAGACCAATATCACTTGGTATTTCCTGTTCTAGTCACCTCCCATCCAGGCCCGCAAAGACATAACAATCACACATATAAACAAATAATATATAAACATAAATATATAAATCATCAATGTGTGTATCATATCATGCAATGTGTTGTAGTTGCAATGTATAGTACTGTATGCTCAGTTTTAATCAATTAGACTACCACTTTATTGAGTAATAGATTTGCATTCTAACTATTACACTGTCCAATTTTTTTGAGCACATTAGAAGATCCACCGATGAAATTTGCACTTTATGTTCAACAATGCTCTTGTATTACAGCAGGATAAACAATCACTGGTTTAGAACACTGACTGTATTGTGCCAAATGTCAACAAGTGCTGACCCAGATATTGCTACACTTGTCAGAACAGGTCAAGCTGACATTGATTGTATAGCTGTCCTACTGGTGTTGATGTGGTCAAACAAATGTTCTTGTAACTGTAAAATGTGATTCTCAACACAAGACTGCGTAGGCTGGACCCAGGGATCTGGCCACCACTGTAAAGTTGTTTTCACAAACACACAAACTGTCAAATGTCAGTCTATAAAGAAGTGTCAGTTGTATACTGTAAACCTTCTGTAAAGTGTGGTGTGTTCTCTTTCTTCTGTAAAGCTCCACTATCAATCACTGTAGCATGTTGTTTGTGGTGCCACTACTGTATGTGTCCATTGTAGTGTACAGAGTTGTTGAGATCAGGCATGCTCCAGTCTACCCAGCTGTAAATGGGTAACTCACCCTAGTCCTAAGTTAGGGAAGGCAAAGGCAGCTGTAAACAGTAGTTTCCCTCTAAGGCTCCAGGGGAAGCAGGCCCTAAACTTGGTCACTTCAACCGACGCAGGATGGTGTATATATGGGTAGAAGTGTAGAGTGTGTTTAACGCGAATGGTGTACTGTTCGTGTTCTGACCAATCTAAACACTCATTCACTTGTGTCTACAAGGCACCAATGCAGACTGCTGGAATCTTTGTTTACACAGTTTATTTGGACGCTCACACTGGGACATAACGAGTAAATCATGGGTATGTTGACATATCAATTTGCAGGCATACATAGTAGATCCTATGTCATGGCACATTCATAAATAATAGGTAGTACATCAATGGCCGCATCCCCTATCTGACTAAGCGCGTCAGTGAAGGCGGATCGGTAAGTAACTAAAGTTGCTTTATATTCACAGTTTATCATATTGTGAAACCACGATAAGGGGTTTCTATCAAAATTGAGATCTCCTTGCCACTGTCCGAATAATAAGATACATGCCCCGTTCTTTGGACAGTGATTCAAAAATACGATGACAGGAATGTAACATGGCCGCCTACCTGAGTTGTCGCTCACTCGCTCACAGGAGGATATATATATAAGCCAAAGTTAATTTGCAATACATATGCATAATTTCATAAAGTTCCTCCACACAGATCTACCGTAATCCAGTTACCTCACGTAGACATAATTACAGTATGGAGCCTGTCATCTCCGTCGATACAAACTTGACCCTAGCGTTGCGAAGCACAAAATTCCCGCTAGGCCTAACCGACCTGAGATCATCAAAACAGGGACTGGAATTACCTGGAGTCCGAATCATACATGGTACCGTACATTAGGAGAGTCTCTAACACAACTCTAGTAGAGACACAATCTCCTATAGAAGAAAAACCACTTCATAAATCATTTTTACTGAAGAATCTACCAGCCCTGGAAAAATGCGTAACCGCCATTGTCACGGTACATCGGAACTCATCACGACTCGACAAGACCACTCCTACTTCCGCTAGAGCGGTGTAACAAGAATATAGTCCTGCCTACCCATCCAAAATATACAATATAGGACTGATTCTACTTGTACTAATAATATGTAATACATATGAATTCAGGCCATAAACATAATAAGCAAATTAATCTATTTCCTGGCCCTAAGAAATAGGTACGGACAAGGGTGTCATATCCATGCGCCGAATTAATATCAAGAACGATTACTCCTATAATCAACAGGGTAAAACAATTATGGATTATCTAGCCTTCCCCATAGACAGCATTTTCATACACAAATGAATGAATGTCTATATCTTTTCCAAATTAAATAGCCATATCGAATTTTGTAATATGTGCGTCAAAATATGCACCCAACAACATACATACATACATACATACATACGTACATACATACATACATACATACATACATACATACATACATACATACATACATACATACATACATACATACATACATACATACATACATACATACATACATACATACATACATACATACATACATACATACATACATACATCATACATACATACATACATACATACATACATACATACATACATACATACATACATACATACATACATACATACATACATACATACATACATACATACATACATACATACATACATACATACATACATACATACATACATACATACATACATACATACATACATACATACATATCAGAATCTTTATTCTCCATAAAATACATTAATATGTACAGACATGATATAATAGATACAACATGGCATATAGGAGAATCATTAGAATTTACATAAAGTGTTGAAGACGTCTCAAGTAGTTATATGTGGGTGTTTTTACATCGAACCTTTGTGTTACACATACATAAAAATTTTTAAGCTTTCTAAAAGACATTGGCATATAATGATATGATATAACCTGCAAAAAAATGAGAATTATTGAAATTTACAAAATGTGTGTGGAATACCATTCAAGTTGAGCCATATGGTTGTTTTTACATGGGGGTTTTATCAGAATTTCTGTTTGCCATAAAAAAACTTTGACATCTAGTAGAGTGAGATATTAAATATAGCATCAAATACAATAGTCGTTTGGTATAGTAGACAGAGCACAATTGAGATTAGACGGTGGGGAAAACATTTCAGCAATTTAACATGGGTGTTTTTTACATCGAAGTTTCCATATTCTGTAAGAACCTATAATTGCACTGATACTGACATATTTACATAAAACCTTTGCTTCAAATTTCCGCAACCCTAGCGACATTAATCCACTCACACACTTTGCATGCACATGACCCAAACTACAAATTATCAGTACGATTACATGCGTACGATAGCCTAGTTCGTTAATTTCTGCAGCCAATGGATAGTACTTATCAAATTTATGTTGGTAACATTTATCTAAATGGGCGTCATATGGTATTGCTGCCTCTACTATAAAAGCTGTTTTGTTCTGTCGATTGATTATCGTTAGATCAGGTTTTACGGCATGTGTCTTAAATGAGGTGTTACTGCTGCCGAAAAGTGATGGTTTAACTATTATCTCTTTATTTATTGTTATGTCACTCTTATTATTGTATGAGGATTTCAGTTTCTCATAAATAATGTCCACAGCTCTATTGTGCCTTTGGTGGTATAATGTTTGAAATTTGGTACATCCATTCAATAAATGTGACACTGTTTCGTATGGGTGTGATAAGGTCTCTTTTTGGAAGACAGACGTCATCATCATCAGTTGATAAACTCTTATAATACAAGACCCTTGCCCTGAGCAAGAGACATGCTGAAAAAATCTGAAGCTCACTCGAACATCACCAGAGTTAAATACTGTGTTGTTGTGTTGCTCGTGGTTTGAGTATGGAATGTCAACTTGACCTACGCAGTGGTGTGTAGACATAGATTGAGTGTATAACATGCGAATGATAAGAAGAGTTCGTGGTGTTGACAAATGTTCTTTTCTCACACTCATGTATGGCTGGAAGTCATCGACACCAACGACTGTGTACCTTTACTACAGTTTAATTTGAACGTACACACTCGACAGCACAGATAGTGACAAATCACAGGTTGGCATAATACATCATGGTACAGTGGATAAATGGTCTTGCAGTGTTACATGGGCACTCATGTAGAATAATAGTATAATGGACTGTCAGTAGCCAAGCACTCAGTATTGCCCATATATATATCATCTGAGTTTACTGAAAAAGCACGTCAGATTATAAACAATGTCCAAGATGGCTTCTAGACCTAACCTCGTCTAGCGAAGATTCCTTAACATAATGTCCAGCACAGATTTTTCCATATAATCAAATTGAACCGCTAGCAATGGGTTCTCATGTGTAGCAGTGATCTCTGGACTAATCAAGCGATAATACGGGCATCCCTTTTCTCTTCTTGAAAGTCACTAAATGTTTGGTTACAAGATGGCTTCTCTCGTGAGCTGTCACTCACGTTTGGATACAGATAATGAACCTGTCTTAAAGTTAGTCATTCATTAAATGTTTCATTGCTCTGTAGATTCTATCATGATACAATTGACTGCATTCTACAGGATATAGTGCTGCTAGGAATCAGAGTCGTTTTCCATCTAGTTAAATGCATCCTCTCAGATGTACAAAATCGTACCTATCGAAAAACGGTGGCTTCGTACGAGAGTTCAAAAGAGTATCTTTTATTACCTGGGTATCAGAAATATGATTCTGCCATTCCTTGGCAATAAGAATGAACACTGGGGTAAAGCATACATGATAGGTCTAGACGACTATCACTTTCCCCATAAATATAGAGATCACTTTTTCCGGCTACAAGCCGACATAGAAAAACACAGCCAATCATCAGGGCGAAGCCAAAACACACCACTCTAGCCACATCCGCCGAACAGCCTTTGACCTCTCTAGAGACAAAAGAACATATAGTTCGACTTAGATATGTAAAGATATACAGATATAAGACAGACTCGTCCTACTCAGACAAACAATACACATAAATTCAGGCCATAGATATTCTGAAGCAAGAACAATCTATTACTACCCAAACAAAGAATAAATCGCAGTAAAACTGGATTCATCCGCGGAGTTCGATCGAAAGAGACGACACAACTTTCAAGGGAAGTAACTCAATAATGACTTTTCCTTAAGCACTAAAAAGTATCTATTTTGTTTACAAAATATTTGCGAACATAACAAGTATACCAATGTATAATATTGTAAGATATCAAAGACTGCACGTAACAGGGTGGTTACATATTTTGCACATTTTCGTGTATGTCTGTGGGTAATATAGATGTAAAAGACTTTCGCATTCCAGCAACTGTAACCTCGATCTCACAGCAAATAAAAGTATTTTATCACTTAATTTAACATTAGATAGAAAACTAGATGACAATGAATGGTTTACACATTTCATTTCGCGCACTATTCTCCCTTGTGATGATTTACTTTTTAGTTCACTTAGAATTAGGTTAAGTTTATGTGATTTAAATCCAGAATAAAAAGCATTTGCTGACTTGTATGTTAGACTCACATCTTCATCTACATCTAAATGTACAGTGTAATGGCCACTGTCATCCACTTTCACACTCACTCCTTCACGCGCGCATTCTTCATTCAGTTCTACCCAAAATGATTTTGGCCAATTCACCTTCGATCTTTTAGCTAGATGGTTTGTTTCATTTAACTCGTAACTTGCAAAGTTATTCCTATCATCATCTACTTGGTCTATTTTACGTTTTTTCATATGTCTATCTAACGAATTTATCGCTGCAGTTTTTACAAGACTATCATCACAATTGAGCATACTGACAAGGAATGAAATATGTCGAGAGTGGTATAATATGAAGGGGTTTGGTATGCCAAGGCCACCCTTCGACCTGGGACAAAAGAAATAGCTCCTTGTGGATGATTCATTTAGCGCTAGCCATGTTCTAACGTGGTGTACAATTTCATCTTCAATTTCTTTAAGTTGTTTTTCTGTGAAGTGTATGTTAGAAAAATAAAACATGAGAGGACCGAAACACATCGGGTTAATTAATGAGATCTTTGCTGATGTTTATAGTGGGGCACAGCTTAATTTGGTTAAATTTGATCTAAATTCTAATATAAGGCTGCTTGCTTGAAACTACATACATACATACATACATACATACATACATACATACATACATACATACATACATACATACATACATACATACATACATACATACATACATACATACATACATACATACATACATACACACACACACACACACACACACGCACTCGCACACGCACTCGCACACGCACACGCACACGCACACGCACACGCACACACACACACACACACACACACACACACACACACACACACACACACACATATATATATATATATATATATATATATAACCTTGTGAATTTTAATATGTGAAAATCGCTCGTGGAATTCCAAGTCATTTGAGGCTGTCAACCTTAGCGTATAGAATGCTGATTCATGAACCACCACTGCACGGGCTGGTGATTGCTTTATTGCTAGTTTCTTAATTAGAACTAAAAGCAGAAAGTAGTCCCAAGTTCCATACGGAGCAGGGAGGGAAAAATGAAAGAAATTATGTACATTTTAATTATAATACATACAATTTCAAGCAGTGTAAATGTCCGAATAAAGATATTGACTTTAAAAATAATGTAAGTGTTCAAGCTTCAAACTAGTGGAAAGGTCTTTGTGAAAATATTCATTTTAAATTAATGGAAGTTTCAAACTTTCAAATCAGTGTAAACTTAAATAAAAACATATTAAATTTATATTGTGAACATTTTTCAATCAGTGAAGATGTAAATGTAAACAGACTCTATCTGTAGTATTAACCTTTTCATTTAAATGTAAGATAAACTTAAAGCTGTTCTATTTAAATGTACAGAAAGTTTTATCCCGATGGATTAAATTTAATTCTCATCGAGAGTAAATTCTGAGATAAATAGGATTGTGGAATGGGATGATAGGCACCCATAACCATGGGTTGGAAAACGCAATACTCAGAAGAGCGTTTCGTTTCTATTCTTTATCATAGTTATTGGTGGTACCAGCAGAAAGTACTATTTCTGGAACCAAGTGACGGTAGAAGTAGACTGACGTGATGCAGGACGCCATCATAAGAGGGTCTTATAAACAGACGCAGGACCAGCTTGGCCGTTACTCCTTGACGTTCTAGGAACGTGCGGCGCCTTTAACCTTGACCAGCGACGAGCGAGAGCAGTGTAAACAGATCCCATCAGCGGGAGCAGAAACTACTATTGGCAGCTAAGTGAAAAATATACGCTGCCAAAGTGAACTGTTTCCATCATCACTACTATAAATCAATGATGAAACGTTTCTTCTAAACTATTCAAATTATTTTCAAACTGTTAAAACTTAAGTGATTATTAAATTTTGTTATTTGTAATGTTACAAATTTAACTTCGATTTAATCATTTTAAAGTTACTGCATGTTTGTCTCAGTCAATTTACTACACACACTCTTAAACAGAGCTATACCAGAATAATAAGAATTCCACTGAGTAAATCAGGGGTGGGGGCTTGAACGAGCTGAAATTAATAAGTGCTTAATTCCTTCACAAAAGTTGGCGGCAGATTCTAGAATTACGTGCTCAGCCGAAGCAGCATTGTTGTCGCTTATCTGAGTATCTTGCGAAGACTCCCTTTGTAACAGAAGTGTCATTACCCTTCTGTCTACATCTCTGCCAAGAGTAATCTTGTGCGAAGGTAGATACCTTTGAAGCCCAGATTAGATACTTGTACTCTTGAGTTTTGGCCACTGTTGGACCACTACAGCAAAGCAGCGGAGGCAATACCGTCACACTACTACTAATAATTAGAATATCAGCGACTAACTACAATAATAACATCAATTACTGCAGCTACTGTTACTGCTGACTACATCAGCAACTGCTTCTATTACTGCTGACTACATGAGCAACTGCTTCTGTTACTTACAACTACATCAGCTGCTACTGCTAACTACATCAACTACTGCTACTATTACTGCTGACTACATCAGCACCCCTCGCACCTTCTTAGCACGCCACTGATATCTACTGCTACTATTGCGATCAGTACTACTACGGTTAACGCTGCTACTACTGCTACCTTCAATAATGTTGATACTACAACTAATACTGCTACCATTACTACTACTACTATTACAACTACTATTGCCTCTACTCCAGCTCCAAGCACTACATCTTCTGCCTTTACTACCGCTACAGCTACTATAGCTACACTCGCTGTTCTACTACCACCATTGCTGCTACAGCTACTACCAACGACATAAACAACATGTCGACTTGACCTAATAGGGAAAACTTTTCTTGTCTCTGCAGGCCCAAAGTTTGGTGATCCCTGGCATACCCACAGATGTGGAAGTCAACCCGTACGTCAAGGCGTTCCTGGTACCTGGTAGAACTTTCAAATACAGGACGAAAACCTTGAGGAATACCCGGGTAAGTCTGATGTTCTTATGTTTGTGGTATAATCAACATCCTCCTCATTGCTTTAATTAACTTCATCATAACAATTATCCCAGTTGTATTCACCATTAGTAGCAGCATGAGAGAGATTACATTTCTCCTTATCATCTTCATATTAATCGTCACTTTGTAGAATATCTTACGCGCGCGATGTCAGACGATCCCAGCATGCCTTCCTGTTGTGTACTGTCAGACGATCCCAGCATGCCTTCCTGTTGTGTACTGTCAGACGATCCCAGCATGCCTTCTTGTTGTGTACTGTCAGACGATCCCAGCATGCCTTCCTGTTGTGTACTGTCAGACGATCCCAGCATGCCTTCCTGTCGTGTACTGTCAGACAATCCCAGCATGCCTTCCTATTGTGTACTGTCAGACGATCCCAGCATGCCTTCCTGTTATGTACTGTCAGACGATCCCAGCATGCCTTCATGATGTGTACTGTCAGGACGATCCCAGCATGCCTTCCTGTTGTTTACTGTCAGACGATCCCAGCATACCTTCCTGTTGTGTACTGTCATACGATCTCAGCATGCCTTCCTGTTGTGTACTGTGGAGGGTTAGAGGAGTACCAAGATGCAATGATCTTCATTTCTAGCTTGGTGTGGAGCACGGAGTCACCACTAGCTTAGTGTGGAACACGGGGTCACCACTAGCTTAGTGTGGAGCACGGGGTCACCACTAGCTTAGTGTGGAGCATGGAGTCACCACTAGCTTAGTGTGGAGCACGGAGTTACAACTAGATTAGTATGGAGCACGGAGTTACAACTAGATTAGTGTGGAGCACGGAGTTACAACTAGATTAGTATGGAGCACGGAGTTACAACTAGATTAGTATGGAGCACGGAGTTACAACTAGATTAGTATGGAGCACGGAGTTACAACTAGATTAGTTTGGAGCACGGGGTCACCACTAGATTAGTGTGGAGCACGGAGTTACAACTAGATTAGTATGGAGCACGGAGTTACAACTAGATTAGTGTGGAGCACGGAGTTACAACTAGATTAGTGTGGAGCACGGAGTTACAACTAGATTAGTATGGAGCACGGAGTTAGAACTAGATTAGTATGGAGCACGGAGTCACCACTAGCTTAGTGTGGAGCACGGGGCCACCACTAGCACAGTGTGGAGCACGGAGTCACCACTAGCACAGTGTGGAGCACGGAGCCACCACTAGCACAGTGTGGAGCACGGAGCCACCACTAGCACAGTGTGGAGCACGGGGCCACCAATAGCTTAGTGTGGAGCACGGAGTTACAACTAGATTAGTATGGAGCACGGAGTCACCACTAGCACAGTGTGGAGCACGGAGCCACCACTAACACAGTGTGGAGCACGGGGCCACCACTAGCACAGTGTGGAGCACTGAGTTACAACTAGATTAGTATGGAGCACGGGGCCACCACTAGCACAGTGTGGAGCACGGAGCCACCACTAACACAGTGTGGAGCACAGGGCCACCACTAGCACAGTGTGGAGCACGGGGCCACCACTAGCACAGTGTGGAGCACGGAGTCACCACTAGCACAGTGTGGAGCACAGAGTCACCACTAGCACAGTGTGGAGCACGGAGTCACCACTAGCACAGTGTGGAGCACGGGATCACCACTAGCACAGTGTGGAGCACGGAGTTACCACTAGCGGTGTGGAGCACGGAGTTACCACTAGCACAGTGTGGAGCACGGGATCACCACTAGCATAGTGTGGAGCACGGAGTCACCACTAGCACAGTGTGGAGCACGGGATCACCACTAGCACAGTGTGGAGCACGGGATCACCACTAGCACAGTGTGGAGCACGGAGTTACCACTAGCGTTGTGGAGCACGGAGTCACCACTAGCACAGTGTGGAGCACGGGATCACCACTAGCATAGTGTGGAGCACGGAGTTACCACTAGCGGTGTGGAGCACGGAGTTACCACTAGCACAGTGTGGAGCACGGAGTTACCACTAGCGGTGTGGAGCACGGAGTTACTACTAGCACAGTGTAGAGCACGGAGTTACCACTAGCGGTGTGGAGCACGGAGTTACCACTAGCACAGTGTGGAGCACGGAGTTACCACTAGCGGTGTGGAGCACGGAGTTACCACTAGCACAGTGTAGAGCACGGAGTTACCACTAGCACAGTGTAGAGCACGGAGTTACTACTAGCACAGTGTAGAGCACGGAGTTACCACTAGCGGTGTGGAGCACGGAGTTACCACTAGCACAGTGTGGAGCACGGAGTTACCACTAGCGGTGTGGAGCACGGAGTTACCACTAGCACAGTGTAGAGCACGGAGTTACCACTAGCGGTGTGGAGCACGGAGTTACCACTAGCACAGTGTGGAGCACGGAGTTACCACTAGCGGTGTGGAGCACGGAGTTACCACTAGCACAGTGTGGAGCACGGAGTTACCACTAGTGGTGTGGAGCACGGAGTTACCACTAGCGGTGTGGAGCACGGAGTTACCACTAGCGGTGTGGAGCACGGAGTTACCACTAGCGGTGTGGAGCACGGAGTTACCACTAGCACAGTGTGGAGCACGGAGTTACCACTAGCGGTGTGGAGCACGGAGTTACCACTAGCACAGTGTGGAGCACGGAGTCACCACTAGCACAGTGTGGAGCACGGGGCCACCACTAGCATATTGTGGAGCACGGGATCACCACTAGCACAGTGTGGAGCACGGAGTCACCACTAGCACAGTGTGGAGCACGGGATCACCACTAGCATAGTGTGGAGCACGGAGTTACCACTAGCTTGGTGTGGAGCACGAGGTTACCACTAGCTTGGTGTGGAGCACGGAGTTACCACTAGCTTGGTGTGGAGCACGGAACACTACTAGCTTGATGTGGAGCACGGAGTTACCACTAGCTTGATGTGGAGCACGGAGTCACTACTAGCTTGATGTGGAGCACGGAGTTACCACTAGCTTGATGTGGAGCACGGAGTTACCACTAGCTTGATGTGGAGCACGGAGTTACCACTAGCTTGATGTGGAGCACGGAGTCACTACTAGCTTGATGTGGAGCACGGAGTCACTACTAGCTTGATGTGGAGCACGGAGTTACCACTAGCTTGATGTGGAGCACGGAGTTACCACTAGCTTGATGTGGAGCACGGAGTTACCACTAGCTTGGTGTGGAGCACGGAGTTACCACTAGCTTGATGTGGAGCACGGGGACACCACTAGCTTAGTGTGGAGCACGGAGTCACCACTAGCTTGATGTGGAGCACGGAGTTACCACTAGCTTGATGTGGAGCACGGGGTCACCACAAGCTTGGTGTGGAGCAAGGGGTCACCACAAGCTTGGTGTGGAGCACGGAGTCACCACTGTAGCAGGAAGCCTTGACCAAAACACTTTTGTAGCGTGATTTCTATAGCAATTTGTTGTACATGATGAGGTCGCTGTCATAACACGGGCAAAGACAGTCGGGAATTGCCACGTAAACTAGTGTCTTTACGATAAATTATGAACTTCACAACAGGTATTCTGCTATAACTTTATGATTAATGACCCGATCAGGATAACTCTTTTGGGATTTGAACAGCAACTACAAATACTTGTAATAATGTAAGTGGAACCTCAATTGGTGAACAGCAACTACAAATACTTGTAATAATGTCAGTGGAACATCAATTGGTGAACAGCAACTACAAATACTAGTAATAATGTCAGTGGAACATCAATTGGTGAACAGCAACTACAAATACTTGTAATAATGTCAGTGGAACATCAATTGGTGAACAGCAACTACAAATACTTGTAATAATGTCAGTGGAACATCAATTGGTGAACAGCAACTACAAATACTTGTAATAATGTCAGTGGAACATCAATTGGTGAACAGCAACTACAAATACTTGTAATAATGTCAGTGGAACATCAATTGGTGAACAGCAACTACTTGTAATAATGTCAGTGGAACACAATTGGTTGTAATAATGTCAGTGGAACATCAATTGGTGAACAGCAACTACAAATACTTGTAATAATGTCAGTGGAACATCAATTGGTGAACAGCAACTACAAATACTTGTAATAATGTCAGTGGAACATCAATTGGTGAACAGCAACTACAAATACTTGTAATAATGTCAGTGGAACATCAATTGGTGAACAGCAACTACAAATACTTGTAATAATGTCAGTGGAACATCAATTGGTGAACAGCAACTACAAATACTTGTAATAATGTCAGTGGAACATCAATTGGTGAACAGCAACTACAAATACTTGCAGTGGAAACTACAGCAACTACAAATACTTGTAATAATGTCAGTGGAACATCAATTGGTGAACAGCAACTACAAATACTTGTAATAATGTCAGTGGAACATCAATTGGTGAACAGCAACTACAAATACTTGTAATAATGTCAGTGGAACATCAATTGGTGAAAAGCAACTACAAATACTTGTAATAATGTCAGTGGAACATCATTGGTGAACAACTACAAATACTTGTAATAATGTCAGTGGAACATCAATTGGTGAACAGCAAACTACAAATACTTGTACAAAATAATGTCAGTGGAACATCAATTGGTGAACAGCAACTACAAATACTTGTAATAATGTCAGTGGAACATCAATTGGTGAACAGCAACTACAAATACTTGTAATAATGTCAGTGGAACATCAATTGGTGAACAGCAACTACAAATACTAGTAATAATGTCAGTGGAACATCAATTGGTGAACAGCAACTACAAATACTTGTAATAATGTCAGTGGAACATCAATTACTTTGTACTGTGCTCATAGAGTGCGTCTTCTCTTTTTCTTTCTTATTTTATCTTTTCGGAACATTTTGTCGGAACATTTTGTCGGAACATTTTGTCGGAACATTTTGTCGGAACATTTTGTCGAAACAATTGTTGCTAAGTTTGGCATAACGCTAAGCCAAAGGGGAGTAATCATGGCTGGGTTTGGAAAATGTCTTTAACTGATGTTAAAAATTTTGTAATGTCACTTTGAGTGACTTAACCACAGCCTCAAGACAGTGTTGTTGAATTGAAGAATGTGATCAACAGTGTACAATCAGCATCAGAGGGGCATCTTGGTTATAAACAACAGATACCCTAACATAGTCATATTTTGCAGGCTCAACTAGTGGTAAAAAATGTGACACAATTTTGGAAATTGTTACCTGTATAGCAGTGGACCAACACTGTTCATGGCATACGCATAGCGTCTTCAATGTCTAGATTTTTTTGTGACGGTATTGCCTCCACTGCTTTGCAGTAGTGGTCCAACAGTGGCCAAAACTCAAGAGTATTTAATATGGGCTTCAAAGGTATCTACCTTCGCACAAGTTACTCTTGGCAGAGATACAGATAGAAGATTAATGACACTTCTACCTTAAGGGAGCTTTCACAAGATATTTCTAGAAGTCACGAACAATGTTGCATTGGGCTGAACAATTGTTAACGCATATCTAGTCCGTCGCCTTTTGTGAAGGATTTAAGCAATGGTTTAGCCCGTTCAAGCCCCCAGTTGATGTAATCCAACGATATCCCTCTTATAAGATATAGCTCTTTTTAGTGGTAAATATATGTCTAGGTGTGTATATATATATATATATATATATATATATATATATATATATATATATATATATATATATATATATATATATGTGTGTGTGTGTGTTAAAGAATCTGGCTTATACGTTTGCTTTCATAAATATAAAAAACGGAATCGACTATGATTCTTTAGTTTTAAAACAACAGGTAACAAATTTAATAATCAATTAATATTAAATAATAAACAAAATGCATGGTGATTTTATATTGGAATCAAATTTTCTCTTCACTGAGATTTAGGGTGAGGATATAGTTCAGAAAAATTAGGTCCTTTTTGCTGGTGCCTTTTTACAAGCACTTAACTTTTATAAGGGAGTCCTGCAGCTGTGGTTCATCAATTCTGTGATGACGAAAGCCTTTTCCACACTCTCTTCCACTGTAGGCGGTTAAGATGGATGCTTTTCTCTCACAAAAGCGGCGTGAATACCACAGATTGTCTCATGGCTTGCAACTACGAACTTTAGACAAACAGAAAGAAACAAATGCCTGCTTAGTACATTTGTTCGCAGCAAACTAACAGGCCCATTGTCATGCGCTCCACCCACCAATGTTAACCTCTCAGAAGAATTAAATTCCCGAGCACACAGTGTAACTAAGGGAATATGATGAAAATTCACCAATATCCTTCTGGGTGTTAACTAGGAAATTGCGTCTGGAGTGTATGAATAATGATTTGCCTGTTCATAGATCTCACAATATAATGTGTTACACTTTAGGCACATGTGATGTAAATATCACTCATTACTCATCACTACTCCCGTCGGAGTCTGGGGTCGCTTTGCTGTCGGGTTTGCCGCACGACTAGTCAGAAAAAATCACCAGCTCTTGCAGTACTATTTTCATATGTTGAGGTTGCCAGCCTTGTATATAAAAACTTAGCAAGAAACCTGTTGAATTTACATTAGTAAATAAATTGTTTACACTACACCAAAATTTTGGGAATACACAATCTCCTTGCACAGATTTAGACTGGAAACAGCTCTGTATTAGAAACTTCGAAATCACTTTGGTCTGGAAATTAAAGTTAATTCCTCTGACGGCGGGTGTTCTGCAAAATCCTTGGCCTGGGAATACTTTTGTTTAATTCCTCTATGACTTGTGATCAAATTCCTAAGTTTCCAGTCTTGTATTAAAAATGCGGGTTTACTTGTAAATTCCTAAGTTGCCGAATACTCGATCTGTTACTTAAAGTTGTGGAATTTATAAGTCCAATGTCTCCTTTTTCTTTCTGGCTTTTAGGAGTCGCTGATATGACTTTTGCGCTGCAGTTTCTCTGTGTGATCTGTGTCTGTGTTTTCATCACACTATATTCTCAGTTCTTAGTGCAAATCACAGATTGCACTTCCGACTAGTGTGCCAATAAAATACATTTTATATTTCAGCTCCTCACAATGAACCAATCAAATCTCTCTAACACTGGGTTGGGTGTTTCATTTGACAATATCCCCTCGCTTGTTTCAACGTATTAAATTTAATATCCACGCGTGACCTCTTCAGTGGATGGGTATGAAAAAAAATCGAAAAAAGGTGATTCGTCTTACGAGGACAAAAGACAAAGAAAATAGCCAACGTTGCGGCCACAAGGCCTTCGTCAGGGAAAGGAAAGAAAGGGAAGGCTAGAAAGGACACATAAGAGTCTAAATAAATATATAAAAAAACCTGGGTACTTCCTTAAAGGCAGCTGAGTCCTAGCACGCTTGCCGCCGAACAGACGTGCGTACCCGAAAAAGGAAATGACTGCCACTTCCGGATGTAAACAGTACACACTATGAAGCTAAAAAACGAAACTGAACAATAAATTACCCAAAACGTAATATTAATGAGGACTGGAGATAGAAGAGGACAGAATGAGTTGGAGATAGATAAATATTAAATAAAAAATAAAGATATATTGACCTTTTTTTAATATATATGTTATTAGAGGGCGACGGAGAAATAGAAAAACTGAATAAGAGTGGAAAGGGTCAAAATAGAACAAGATTGGAAAGGGTGTCCTCATATAAAGTTGTGAAGGGTGTTAAGACCAGCTGGTTTTAGGCACCCCATGCGATGGATAAGACGGTTCTCAAACTGTTCTCGGCTAGCAGTGTCAAAGAAGCAGGATCTAATCGCCGTGACCTTGATGTCGATGGGACCATGGTGGTCAGGACCATTAAAGTGTATGGCAACTGGTGTGAATTTTTGCTGAGAGATGTACTCCACTGTACTCCATTGTACTCCACGTCTTACCGCAGTTCCTCTCATCTTCCTCGACCTTTTCAGGGATGTCATTCGTTGCGTAAGACTTCCGGTTGCACCTATCTCACCATATTGTGACCATGTGTTCCTGGCGTAACGTCTACAAATCTTGAGTT
The DNA here is from genome assembly GCA_024509875.1 of Oreohelix idahoensis. Classification (NCBI taxonomy): domain Eukaryota; kingdom Metazoa; phylum Mollusca; class Gastropoda; order Stylommatophora; family Oreohelicidae; genus Oreohelix; species Oreohelix idahoensis. The sequence continues at coordinate 146,610 of JAMPIV010010159.1, forward strand.
TTCATACAGATTATCTGAGATAATTACACACAGGAATGGTCTAAGCGGAAGCAAATTACGCATTACCACCTGTGTTTCGCTAGACGGATCTCCGCCAGATTAGCCACACAATATGGGGTTCTATTCATAGGCCGTGGACAATACAAGCTTAAATAAACAGGCACAGTCGCTTAGAAAAGGTGGCCAGCCTGATAATACGGGATAAAGTATTATCGCTGCCCGGGTCAATAAACCTGGTGTAACACAAACAGCCGAGGAGTGAAGTGTTAGAGACTTAACTCTTTTGATCCAACGTAGAGAGCAAAAATGAATGACAAGGCAAAACTTTTGCCAAATAAAAACGATGAGTGAGAGGAAGAGAAAAATGAAGAAAAAAAGTGATCCTGCCGGAGTGGACGTGAGATCGCACAACCATTTCGTCACACATCCCTACCATTAGTTCACCAGTTCTCTTCTTCATTTCTGGGAACTATACTTCCTAATTTTCTTTGCAACATCCATCTCTCCACCGCTGCTAACACCAAGAACAGGAATTGGGTTATTAAAAAAACAGAAAGCCAGAATGAGTTAGACAGAGAACTTGGCAAGCATTTAGAATATTGAGATGTAAACAACGTCAAGCACTCATTAAATTGTGTGAATTTTTGAGTGCTGAATTTTTAGTACGAAATTAAGTGAATATGTGATTGTGCAAAATGGGATTGTGTAAACTTTTGAGTTCGTGAATGTAAGATTGTATAAGTATGAGATTGAATGAATGTGGAATTTTATGATGGAAGAGTGAAAGATTTTGCCATTAGTACAACAAATCAAAATTGAAATTATACTTGAATGTGAGACTGTGTATATGTGGGATTGAATAAATGTATATCACTTGGCTTTGCTACACAATTAATGTAGGATTATGTGATCTGGGGAATGATTTATTGTGACGTATATGAATGAGGGATATGTATGAGTAGGCTGTATAAAAATGAGCTAAGCGTTAGGAAGTATACATGTATGAAACTTCGCCGTTGCTAACGCATGTAGATTGTGGCTAAACAAACAATCTGTTGTGATTGATGTCTGACATTGACGACAATGTTTAAACATATGATGTCTACGAGCACTGGTCAAGTTTTCAGGGGTCTCTCAAGAGGCAAACAAAGAACATGGCTACTACAACTGCCTCAGGCGACTCATGTCAAGTTGTGCGTGGCCATGGCAGACTCATGTCAAGTTGTGCGTGGCCATGGCTGACTCACCATGAAATAAAACTCGATTACCAACCATCGCTACATGAGAAAAACAAATGGTAACTGCTTCCTACTTAATGAGGAATGAACTTGGAAATGTTCATTATTGATGAGCGCTGAACGATTGTGGGAGAGTAGACAATTGACTGCGTGGTAAATGGTCATAGTAAAATGTTGGTGCTCCAATGTTTCCAGGATCCTCTGTTCCTGGAGAAGTTTGTCATCAAAGATCTGCCTGCCGTAGAGGAGAGACCGGAGGGAGCTCTAGAGTTTCAAGTCTACTCGTCTCATCATGTCAGTCGACGCCATCTTGTGGGTGTAGCCTCAATAAGGTTCACTGATGTCGACAGGCTGACTTCCGGTCAAGTGGAGTTGCTGGTCTTTCCACAGACTATGTACAGGGTAAGGCATAAATACCTTTGAGCACTACGACATTGGTCTCTCTCTCTTTATCTGTTCTATCCACAGACTATGTACAGTGTAAGAATAACACCTTTAAGCACTAGGACATTGGTCTCTCTCTCTTTATCTGGTCTATCCACAGACTATGTACAGGGTAAGAATAAATACCTTTAAGCACTACGAAATTCCTCCTTCTTCTTATTCTTGTCTTCAATTTTCTCCGTCAAGTTATTCGACCATCCCTTATCATGCTCTTCATTTTTTCATTATTTTGTGTACGCTTTCATTGATCGAAGTTATCTTGTCACGCTCACATTGTTTACCTGACCGTTTGACTGTTTTTTTTTGGTTTTTTTTTTATTGCAGCATCATGGACGTGTTAGTTTGATTAATCTTCAACACTAGACCGATTTAAAGTCTACCTACAGCTCCTCTTTATTGATAACCATACGCACGATTGAGTGATAACAGTGTAATCTTTTTACCCCAGACAGCATAGGGTGAAAACCACGATTTGTTCGGGGCAGGTCGTAGATAACGTACAGTTGATTTGGGGACATGGCTTGGAAATAACTGCCGTAAATTCACCCAAAAGTGCTTCCAATCTTTTATGTGTCCTCTCTATCTGTCTGATCAAGAAAAATAGAGAGAGAGAGAGAGAGAGAGAGAGAGAGAGAGAGAGAGAGAGAGAGAGAGAGAGAGAGAAAGAGAGAGAGAGGGAGAGAACGAACGAACTGTATTTTCAAAATGTTTAGAATTTGGCACGCAGGCCCGTCTGACATTCTGCGCATCCTTTCTCTCACCTTTCATACTGAATTCATTTATTCTCATATGCATTTTACATAGCAATGTCAAGGAATTCAATGCTGTAAAGTAAAATAAAATAGCACACTCATATTAACATTAACTACTTATAAGCATGACACAAAATATATTGAAAAGTACAAACATCGTCATTAGAACCTACAGATAATATTATTAGAAAAGATAATCCGATTAGGGGTGCATGTATTCAGAACTCATAAAGTATTCAAAAAGTCTACGATTGTATGAATAATGACTGAGGTTGTTTCTTAGGTTATGTGGAAGATAGTTCCAAAGATGAACAGCAGGGTACGCTAAACATTTCTTGAATAAGTCAAGCCTAGGCTTGGGTACGTGCAATTTGTTTAAGCGTTGACTGCGTCTTTCATTGTATTTGAACATTGGCCACATATATGCTGGAGCATTGTGTGACAGGATTTTGTGAACAAATTTAGCTTTGTTAAACAGAAGGCGCTTTCTTAAGGGCAGTATTTGGAGATTTTTACGAAATAGTTACGAAAGTTACAATTATCGGAGGAACCAGGTTTGAAAAGAGGATATACCTTAGCGACTTTAAAGTGCGAAAGGAAAATAACTCTTTACGATACATAGATTGTATATGTATGTTAGTGAATCACTAATAACTGGCGCAGCATAGCGCAGTTTTAGATTACTAAATCCGTCAAGTCCTGATGAGTTATTCTCTTTAAGGCCTAGAAGATAGTTATACACTTCGTTAACTGCCATAAACGGAATGTCGGATGGAATTATATTTGTGCATTTGTTCTCACAGAATGCTGACAGTTGGCCTAGGTCACAAGGGGAATCTGGTATCGTAGATTTAAGACTGGTTATTTCTGCCTGAAAGTAATTGCTGAAGTCTGTACAAGTAAATGATGTGTTGGGGGTTAACGAGTCTGGCGAATTTCGTTTGTTTGCTAGAGTATTGATTGCTTTCCACACATCTCTACTGTTTGTTTTGTTCTGAACTAAGTTTTTGAAGTATGTTTTCTTTTCTTTACGTATTAAATATTGTACCTTGTTTCTTTGTGTTCTGTATGTGTTAAAGTCCTTATTTCTGTGAGCTCGATCTCGCTGCCTCATGGCTTCTAGCACTGCTGGTGTGATCCAAGGAGATTTGATCTGTCGTTTCACACGAACTTCTTTAGTTGGTGCGTGGTTATCAAACACACAATGAAAGATACGTGTCCAATGAGCAATGGCGTCATTGTTACGGTATTTTATTGGCATGGTCTGCTAGAGGTTAGCAGCATAAGATTAAGAGGTGACCACGTTTAATATAATGTAAATAATTGTTAGTTTAGTGTACGCGATACACACGATTGATTATGACGTGTGTGCGTTGGTATGTCACGTACCGTGACTAGGTTACCACACCCTTTCTTGTATGACCGTCGAACGGATAAGACGGGTCCTTGTATTCATGCAGTGTCGGGCATGGAGTGCCACACAGATTATATTATAATTAATGATGGACATGGGTCAGTCCAATGTTATGATTTGGAAGAAGATGTTACAGGTTAGTAAGTGACTAAACCTAAGTCGAGATAGATTTATAATTATTGACGAACGCATAATCTCACTGTCGGTCGCTGGGATCACCAGCCACGCGTGCATACAGTTATGTCGTTCTGTCTATTTGTTATTTGACAAGGACTGAATTGAAGATAAATCATAATTCAAGGAAGGAACAGAACTTTATATATTTATGCTTCATGACAACCATTGTTTGAAATATTGTCTATAATCTTCTATGTAATAAATACATGTGGACTCATAAAGGACTTATCCCATTATTGAATATCAGAAGTTCAACCGTCAGTATAATGGATACAAAGCTTTACACCACCACTTGCGATATTAACCATCTATCAGCACGATGCTCTATAATGATGAATAATCAATCAATCATCATGATTGACTAACTCTCCCCGCAATAACATAACTGTTGCGTGATAAATTCTCGCAACATCGTTTTATTTCAATATCTATTTTATAACGCAAGGGCAACAACTGCTTGGAATTTATAGTCACTTTTCTCGGTAAGCATTTGTCTTCTCGCGTTGGTATCGAATGCAGTTAAGTTTGAGCTGTGGTCATTTTGCGCTGGACTGCGCATGACTTGTCTTGCTTGTTGGTCGATCGGTTTCCGCCCACGACTAGTGGAGTGAGCGATTTGGAATGGCGAAAGAGATGCCTCGTTGAAGAGGGGATCTCCGCTATTTTTTGTTCTGTCAGGGATGTGTAGTCCTCTTATGGATATTTCGTTTATTCGGGATAATACCTCTAGTGTATTTGCACATGCCGGGAGGCGTGATATTTCTGTGTATTTCATGAAAGCAAGGTAAATTGACTTTTTCATTAACTCTATCGATTTTGGGTCGTGAGCGATTTCGATTCATAGCCTGTCTCCGAAAGTCGTCGTCACGAGATGTTCTTTCCCAGCTCACATGTCGCTGCATTGTACTGCATCGGTTGATGCATGTACCAAGGACCATTACTTGCTACTTTGTTAAATGAACTAGGTTTGGAAAACCTTGATTATCTAGAGGATATTTTTGAGGACATTATTTATACTTCGGCAGACGTGTCTGTCTTGCTGAAGTCAAACTAAGGAGAGTGAACTGATCTCATACAACTGGTTATCTCCTGGCTGTTATAGAAAAGGATGGAGTTTTCCACCTGACTACATTTACAGCACTATGAAATATAACATGCATCTGACTCATCATTGTAATGCTGTCTACCGTCTATTGCTGTATTGAATGTTGCTGTGATAATGACTGTTTGATGTGCCTACACATTTGCGTAACCATTTTGTCACTGTGGCGTCCACAATAAATAATGAAGAAAAACGTCAACGGCTGTTTCAAGACTCATTGACTTTATACGTCGTGAGTTTACTGACGTCCTATGTGGATTGCCCTGTTATTGTTGTATGAACATTGTTTTGACTGAACACATCTACACACTACACAAAACCAGACATGCGGATACCATCCATCATCATATGGCATCACGCATCATTTGGTGGCCATAAGCTGGTTTGATTCTGGTACTAGCAAACACGGGGTCCCTTACCCACTTCATTTTCAACAAGAATTCATCAGCATCCTTCAAGAAATTAACATTCTTCAATACAGTCAACATCTTCAAAATTTTTAAAGTACTCGGCGTTGCCCGGTAAAAGTCAAAATTTCAACTTTTGACGGAAACAAGAATTTGACAGTACCCGGCGTTGTTACATGTTGCCGGATAACTCGGACTGCTGTTATCTTTTACGCAAGTCAAGCAAGTTGCTGCTGTCAAGGTTCCAGTGCTGTCGTTTTTGAGAAGGTCAAGTGCCGGTTGAAACGGGTTGTTTTCTGAAGAAGGCCAAGTACCGATTTCCATCAACTTACTTTTGGATTAGAAGGTCAAGTGCCGAAACAACTCAACACACAGTATTTCAGAAGCTCTTGTACCATCGTGTTAGCAGTGGAAGCAGTTCAGATGTGCCATCATCGTTGGAGCTTCGCTCTTTAGGACGTTGATTGACATCCGTTTTTCTGCTGTTCGACGATTGGAAGCCTATAAGTTAAGTGGCCTGTTTGTATGTAAACTGTGCCCTTATACTTCTGCTGAGTCTTCTGTGTATCATCTCATTCTATATGTTATATGTTTATATGTTATTCGTATATTTATATGTTTATATTTCAGCGGGTTCTCGGTTGGGTGGTGTCTCCGTTAGATTATGCCACGTCATAGAGGTCGTCTATTGTGAGCGTTTTCTGTAAGGTTTGCAAATTTCCGATACTGGAATTTGCTAAGCGACTTCTGTTGCTATTTATGTTAGCTGTGATGACATGTTTTAATATTGTTTTCGTTATTATTTCGCATTCTTTAGTTTTGTTTTGATTTGTTAGTATTTGTTAGCCTACTCTTGTCTATAATTTAGTTTCATACAACATTTTTGTTTATACACTGTGGTGTCATGTATTTTGTTTAATTATAGCGCAGATATCGTCACATTTTTTGTGATATTTCATTAATTTCTGCTTTATTTTTAGTTGATTTCTGCGAAAGTTTTTGTATTGTTGCTGATCTTTGTTATTGTTTACATTGTTATTGTTTACATTGTTTGTATTGTTTACATTTTCAATGTTTACATTCTGCATGTGTTTACATAGTCATTGTTTACAGTTATGGTAATTAGTTAATGGGCTATGCTAATGCACTGTTACTACTACACTGATGATAAATGAATGATGAATAGTGTCGTGCACTATTTAATGAGAAGTGCACTTATGATCAAGAATTGAGTGCTGATATTTCATATACAAGTTCTTTGATTGGAGACTTGTTTCCCACAGAGACTGGGATAATATAATGTGATGTGAATATACAAGTGCTTAATTAAGACTTGTTACACTTAGGTTTGAAATAAATTAGTTAATTATTTCAGGTTTTGGACTCATATGTTAGACAACATGTCTACATTTGAGCACTTTATTGAGCAGGGTAAATTGCTTGGCAAGACTGGTGATAAGTTAGAAGAATTTGCAACTGCTCGATATGATAAAGCAATGGAAGCTGAACAAAAGAAACTGCAGATGCAGGTGGATGAAAAAAGATTCCAAATGGAAATGGAAAAACAAAAAAGGGAATCAGAAGCTGAGGAAAGAAAACTCCAGCTACAGCTAGAAGCTGAGAATAAAAGACTTGAAAAAGAGGCTGAAAATAAAAGACTTGAAAAAGAAGCTGAAAATGAAAGACTTCAAAAAGAGGCTCAGGCTGAGGAAAGAAGATTACAGAGAGAGTCTGATGAGAGGAAAGAGAAAGCAAAAATGGAACATGAAGAAAAGGTCTTAGCTTTAGAGTTGGAAAAATTGAAATTGACGAGCATGAGTAATGGTAATGATTCAAACAAGGGTTCATCTTCTGGTAAGGCTAATAATGATACTTTTAAGATTAAGTTACCAACATTTAGTCCTTCCAGTGATGACATAATGTTCTATCTGGACAGATTTGAACAAGCATGTACAGCTCATAACATAGACAAAGCAAAATATGTTTATCAGTTATCAGGGATACTGACAGGTAAAGCTCTAAGTATATTAAATATGGTGGATGAACCTGACAAGAACAATTATGAGGTTGTCAGGGCCGCTTTGTTAAAGAAATATCAGCTTAATGAAGACGGCTATCGTCTACAATTTAAAAACATGTTACCTGAAAATGGAGTTGAATTCTCCGAGTTTATTGCAAGAATACGCATTACTTTCTCACGATGGGTTGAACTATCTAAGACGGAAAAAACTTATGAAGGACTTATGGACTTAATACTTAGAGAAAAAGTCATGTCGTCTGTCAATGAGTCTTTCCTTGCTTTCCTTCATGAACGTAAACCTAAAACAATAAAAGAAATGGAAGATTTCTGTTGCCAATACGTAACTGCGCACCCACACATAACCATGGGTAACTCTAAGGTGAAAGAAGGTTTACCAGTTGCTTCGGCAGCTCCGTATGGCCAAAACTTTGCTCGTAGATCCCAACAAAATTTTGATAGAAAGAGTAGCGGTAATTTCTGTCAAAATCATGGAAATCAATTTCATGGTGATTCTTCGTCGAAGAATTGGAGACAACCTGATAGTGGTCGTTACTATCACCCTAATAATTATAGGCATTTCAAAAGAGGATATGGTAATAGAGGTTATTCCTGCCGAAGACCTCAGAACCAAACAAATAGATGTTCGCATCAATGTGAACATGATAGTAATCGTGGAAACTGGAATTCGAACCAGGATAACAATTACAATAGAGACAATAATAACTGCAGAGATAATAATAACTTTGATAACTTCAGAGGTAATAATAGTCGGGGTAGATCTAAACACAAAAAAAAGAGATATCAGCAGGCTAATGCTGTACAACAGGAAACTGAGGGAGCCTGTAATCATGTTGTTGATAGTAAAAACTTTGACGCTGTCACTGGTTCTGCTTTTGACTTTGAGAGAGCAAACAAATGCCCCCAATGCAGTACTTTATTCGAACCGGGTACCATAACTACTTTGAGTTGTGGTCACCCACTTCCCGCTCTTCCTGCTGCTGTTGCGCATGACGGGAGGGGTTCTTTAATTCTATATAAGGGTCTTGTTAATGATACTCCGGTCTCACTACTTTTCGATTCCGGATGCACCACTATTGGTGTTAGACAATCGCTTGTAGATCCATCTTGTGCTACAGGAAGGGTTATTAAATGTGTCACATTTGGCGGCACTCTAGAAAAAAAATATCCTACTGCTGTAATTCGCATTGCCACTCCTTTCTTTACTGGAGATGTGCATGCTTGTCTCTTACCTAATCCTATTGCGGACCTTATTATTGGTCGTATTCACGGAGTTAGGGAGTGTACCCCACAGCAGATTGCTGCTTGGGAAGATAATAACATGCAAGCTACAAATGCAGTAGTTACAAGAGCACAAGCTCTACAAACACCCGAAACTTCACTGAATAGTGATAATGAAGTTGATAGCCAAGATAGTCACTTAGTAATCACTCGTGACTCTTTCATAAAATCGCAAGAACGAAGATCCTTCTTTAAAAAAATTCTTCGTTCTTGCGAAGAAAGGTGATCCGAATCAGGATACAAATAGAAAATCTTGGATTGCAATGAGAAACGGCGTACTTGTACGTATGGTACAAGATTCGACTACGTCGGCACATTCGCAAATTCTTGTTCCCAAGAGCATGAGAGTGCAAATATTACAACATGCTCATGACTCGCAATGTGCTGGACATATGGGTTTTTCCAGTACGAAGTCGAGAGTCCTTGCGGCTTTCTTTTGGCCTTTTGTCAATAAGGACATTCGTATTTACTGCCGATCATGCAAGGTATGTCAGGAGGTCAAATCTAGAGGACCACGACATGCTGCGCCTATCCAGGCTGCTGACATTCCTATTCGGCCGTTTCAGAAAATGGCCATAGATATTATTGGCCCTTTTAAGGTCAAGTCGGCCAGAGGACATCAGTTTATCCTTACATGTGTCGATATGTGCACACGTTGGCCAGAGGCTATTCCTCTTAAGAGCATATCTACTACAGATATCGCAGATGCTCTTTGGTTGATATTTTCTCGCTTGGGGTTCCCCAGAGAAATATTGTCAGACCATGGCACTCAACTCATATCTGACACTATGTCACAGGTAATGTCTACCTTACATATTGAACGATCTCTCAGTAGTATCTACCATCCTATGTCTAATGGGTTAGTTGAGCGTCTGAATAGAACGCTCAAGACTTTGCTTGGTAAGATAACTGAAGATCATCCTCAAGATTGGGACAGGGTTTTACCCGCGGCTCTCTTTGCCTATAGAGAAGTCCCTAATGAACACACAGGATTTTCTCCCTTCGAACTTGTCTTTGGCGCGCGTCCACGCGGCCCTATGTCTTTATTACACGATCTCATCACTGCCGATGATATTAGCAATGAAACTCAATCCTCATATGAGTATGTCATTGCTCTTAGACAAAAGATCATTGAGGCATGTAAGCTAGCAACTGCTTCATCAGAAATTGCTAAAGAGAAGGCAAGGCAGTTTGCTAACAAGAATAGATGTCTACGACAACTTTGTCCAGGTGACAAAGCATTCGTCCTACTCCCCAGTAGGGAAAATAGACTTCTTATTGCATGGAAAGGTCCGTATGCAATAGTCTCTCGGATTTCCGATGTTGACTATGTGGTCGATATTGATGGAAAGCATAAAACTTTCCACATAAACATGCTTTCGGAATTTCACGAACGTCCGGACTATTTGCTGCCTATTTTCCAGGCAACGGATGATGCTCCTGCACCTCACGGTCATTATTCATCCCTGTCTGTCATACAGGATGAGGAAGCTACCTTCTCTGATGTCAACCTTCCCCTTCCAGTGGTTCCATTACATTCCACGGAATCTTGGAAAAACGTTTCTGTTTCTCCTAATCTTTCTGGTGACGAACATCGACGAGACTTGTCGATGTTACAAACATTTCAGGATGTTCTCACTGACATTCCTGGACACACAGATGTCATAGAACATGACATAATTCTTACCGACAATAATCCAATTAGGGTTAGGCCGTATCCTATTCCTATACACTTTCAGTCGCAAGTGGAAAAGGAATTGGATGAAATGATTCAATTAAAAATAATTGAACCATCGACTTCACCATATTCTTCTTCCATGGTTATTGTCCGGAAGAAGGATAAGAACATACGAATTTGCGTTGATTATCGCAAATTGAATCAGGTCACAAAGTTCGACGCTGAACCGATGCCTTTGTTAGAAGATCTACTGATTAGACTTTCTAATTCTAGATTCTTCACTAAACTTGACTTGTCTAAAGGTTATTGGCAAGTGCCTTTAGCAGAGCATGCCAAACCTCTTACTGCTTTTTCTACACCTAGGGGTCTATTTCAATGGAATGTTATGCCTTTTGGTCTCATGAACGCCCCTGCCACTTTCGTTCGCATGATGCGTCGAATTCTGTCACATCGTTCGGATGTCATCGCATACTTAGATGACATCTGTCTCTTCAGTGATACCTGGGAAGATCACTATTTAGGGTTATATGACTTACTGTCCACTCTACGTGAGAATAATTTGACAGCAACACCTTCTAAAGCTTTTGTTGGTTTTGGTGAAATCTCTTTCCTGGGTCATCGTGTTGGTCATGGTCTCTTGAAGACAGAAGACCACAATACTTCCAAAATACTGAACATCTCTGTTCCTAAAACGAAGAAACAAGTTAGGAGTCTCTTAGGTTTAATTCAATTTTATGGGAGATTTATTCCAAATTTATCTTCGATCATGGCACCTCTATCAACATTGTTGAAGAAAGGTTCGCCTAATCTGGTCCGTTGGTCTGAAGAATGCCAATCTTCACTAGACCAAATCAAGAATATATTTTCTTCTCCTCCCATCTTAAGATTACCTACTCTTGATAGGACTTTTGTTCTTCGGAGTGATGCTTCATCCACTGGGATTGGAGCAGCACTGATGCAAGAATATGCAAATACTCTGCATCCTGTTATGTACATTTCTAGAAAACTAAATGCGGCAGAGAGGAACTACTCGGTTTTAGACCGTGAGTTGTTAGCGATGGTTTGGTCAATTCTAAAGCTACAAAGATTCCTCCTGGGCGCACATTTCATTCTAGAGACTGATCAGAAAGCTCTTACAGCTATTCAGACTAAGAATTTGAAGAGTTCGAGATCCACTCGATATGCTATAGCTCTTCAACCTTTTCACTTCACGGTACGAGCTATCCGTGGTGCGGATAATGTGATGGCTGACATTTTGTCTAGATGCCCACATGACTCCAACTAATACTTCTGTCCTATATTTCCATATATTACAGAGTCATAACACACCTATATTACTACAATTGATTAGCACATCTGTACTCACTTTATATGTACACACTATCGTGCGTTGTTGTCATCTTCTTCTGTTCGTTTTTTAAGATGATAGAGGAGGACTGAGTAGTTAATATAAGGGCCGTTAGTTTACTAAACAGCCACAATTATTAATAATGTATTGTACCTTATGAAGCATATTAGTTATTAATTAGCATTATATTGCTTGTACTTTCTCAGAATGTCATTGTTGAGCTGAGGACTTACCTTACTAGTATCAAGCATGACGAGTTCTAGATTGTGTACTTACCCTCGGAATGCCAGAGCATATGTCCTGGATCGTCATGTAGTTTAACTTTACCATGTACTTATGTCATTACATGTCAAAGAATGTACTATTTAAATTTTCCTATCAGATTTGTACATCCATTTTTAAAGACAATATTAGAGTATGCTGTTTAATGATGATTATAGTAACTTGCATACGTATATTGTGTTTACATGCTAACGTGATGTGTGTTGGTGACACCTCCCCGATGTGAATATTTTTTGAGACATATTTATTTTTCTGTTGAGGTATATCCTCACCAGACACTCTATAATTAGCCTATTGTTTGGCAATTTAGTTAATTATCAGCGCATAATTCGTGCGTTTTGAGCCGCTTATCGCATGCTCTTTGATATTGAAAAAAAAAAATATGTTCCACATTTTTTTTTTATCGGGAGGAGGTGGTGATATGTTGCGTGATAAATTCTCGCAACATCGTTTTATTTCAATATCTATTTTATAACGCAAGGGCAACAACTGCTTGGAATTTATAGTCACTTTTCTCGGTAAGCATTTGTCTTCTCGCGTTGGTATCGAATGCAGTTAAGTTTGAGCTGTGGTCATTTTGCGCTGGACTGCGCATGACTTGTCTTGCTTGTTGGTCGATCGGTTTCCGCCCACGACTAGTGGAGTGAGCGATTTGGAATGGCGAAAGAGATGCCTCGTTGAAGAGGGGATCTCCGCTATTTTTTGTTCTGTCAGGGATGTGTAGTCCTCTTATGGATATTTCGTTTATTCGGGATAATACCTCTAGTGTATTTGCACATGCCGGGAGGCGTGATATTTCTGTGTATTTCATGAAAGCAAGGTAAATTGACTTTTTCATTAACTCTATCGATTTTGGGTCGTGAGCGATTTCGATTCATAGCCTGTCTCCGAAAGTCGTCGTCACGAGATGTTCTTTCCCAGCTCACATGTCGCTGCATTGTACTGCATCGGTTGATGCATGTACCAAGGACCATTACTTGCTACTTTGTTAAATGAACTAGGTTTGGAAAACCTTGATTATCTAGAGGATATTTTTGAGGACATTATTTATACTTCGGCAGACGTGTCTGTCTTGCTGAAGTCAAACTAAGGAGAGTGAACTGATCTCATACAACTGGTTATCTCCTGGCTGTTATAGAAAAGGATGGAGTTTTCCACCTGACTACATTTACAGCACTATGAAATATAACATGCATCTGACTCATCATTGTAATGCTGTCTACCGTCTATTGCTGTATTGAATGTTGCTGTGATAATGACTGTTTGATGTGCCTACACATTTGCGTAACCATTTTGTCACTGTGGCGTCCACAATAAATAATGAAGAAAAACGTCAACGGCTGTTTCAAGACTCATTGACTTTATACGTCGTGAGTTTACTGACGTCCTATGTGGATTGCCCTGTTATTGTTGTATGAACATTGTTTTGACTGAACACATCTACACACTACACAAAACCAGACATGCGGATACCATCCATCATCATATGGCATCACGCATCAATAACCTCCAGCCTTGCAACGAGAAAACCGTTGGGCCCTTACGCCACAACAAGAAGAGGCGTACCGCCACAACTAGAACTAACCGCCACAAATAAAATTTTATGACTTTTAAGAAGAATTAGGGACTTTGCACCAAGTTGCATTGGTAGTCCAATAAATGGGCGATGCACTTTATAGCTCATGATTAAGGCATAATATAATAATATATATATTGATAAAATAATTTGACTTTTTAGTCTGTCCTGCATATAAGAGACATATTGTATATTTTTTTTAGTACATTTTTCCAGTACTAAATGATTTACTTAGCACATATCACTGATTGAATGATATAATACTTGAGGAATAATACCATTAATTATTAGGTGCATGATAGTAATTCAGCACCCTAAATAGATAAATATCATAACTATTTACGATATATTAACGAGTATATATGTAATATTTTCCCAACATAGTATATCTATGTGTGGAATTTACAAATAATGGCTAAATAATATTACAATTAATTAAATTGAACATTCCCAGATTAAGTTCAATAATATTGTGATTGTTTATATTGACTATTCATAGATTGAATAAGCACAATAATTACTTAGAATTTATTGGTGATTATTACATAGCCATTACGTACATTATTAACGGCAAGATGCTTAACTTAGACTATTTTATTAAAAATGGTAAGGATTTTGGAAAAAAAGGAGAACTTCTCGAGGCTTATGCATTGGCTGAATTTACAAAATATAAGGCAGAGATGGAAGAACTTGAAAGAAAAGAGGCTGAAAGGAAAACTATTGCTAAAGCAGAGATGGAAGAACTTGAAAGAAAGGAAGCTCAAAAGAAAGCAGAATTAAGACAAGAAGAAGAAAGAAAGGTGGCAAGAGATGAAATCCTACGGATTGAAGAAGAGAATAAATTGAAACGACAAGAAATCATACTACAGCAAGAAATGGAATTGCAACGGCTTAAATTGGAAACAGCAAAACTTAATTCACAGAGTGCTGCAGCAAGCCAAAACGATAATGTTCAATCGGGACCTTCTTCCAACCGACTGAAGGGAAATTATTACTTTAAGCTGCCTCCATTCAAATTACTTGTCGACGACCTTTCTTCATGGCTAGCACGCTTTGAGGACATATGTAAGGTCAATAACCTTGACAAAACTGCATGGGCACTTAAACTTAAGGAATTTCTGGATGGCGAACCTGCAAGTGCAGCACAAAATATAGATCCAACATTGTCCACAGATTATGAGGCCATTAAGACGTTGTTATTACGTCGTTTCCACTTGAACGAAGAGGCATGTAGATTACGTTTTAAAAGTTTGTTGCCAGATAACAATAAAGATTTCACAGGTTTTATTGCTAACATACGCAATACTTTTAACAGATGGGTTGAACTGGCAGGTGTCAACAAATCTTACGACAAGTTAGTCGATTTGTTATTGAGGGATAAAGTATTATCTTCTGTCAGCCCACCATTCTTTGCTTATCTGCAAGAAAGAAAACCAGAATCAATTGATGAGTTAGAAAAAATTTCTTTAAATTACTGCACAGCTCATCCGAATGCTAATATTTCTGACTCGTTGATAAGAGAACCACTTCCCGTAGCCTCCAATATGGCATATCATAATCATAACAAACCTAGAACACACAGTGTGGACAGAGGTAGGTTCAAAGGAAACTATGACATTAATTTTCATAAGGGACAGAATAACTTTAACAATAACTTTAATAGAGGAAGACAACAAACCAGAAATTATTCACCTCAGTCAAGATACAACAGTAATCCACGTAACTCAAGTTATAATCGGTCATATAATTATAATAATGGTAACAAATGGAACAATAGCGATAATTATAACTCGAGACATCGAGATAACAGTTACAATAGAGGACAACGGGATAATTCATCTAATTATTCTCGTCATCGTTCTCATTCTCGTAGATCGACAAATTATAACCATAATACAGGGGCAGCCGTTACTACTGCTACAACCCCTGGTGTTCAGAGTTCGACTACTGATAACAAAATACAGTCTTCATCTACTTGTTTTGCAATGAATTATAACGTGGCAAATAGTTGCCCAACATGTAATCTTATATTTCAGAAAGCAAAAGAGACAGTTCTGAACTGTGGACACATTCTACCAGAAGTCAGTCTAGCAGTCAATGACGGAACAGGCTCGCTGATCTTCAACAGAGGAAAAGTTAATGGATCCATCGTCTCAGTCTTAAGAGATTCGGGATCGACCACGATCGGAATCCGTCAGACACTTGTTCATCCAAATTGTGCAACTGGAGAACATGTCAGATGTATGACCTTTGGTGGAACCATAGAATTTTATCCAACAGCTATTATCTATACTGATACACCTTTTTTCACAGGCAACGTTAAAGCATGCATGTTAAGAAACCCAATTGCCGACCTTATGGTGGGATGCATACACGGGAGTAAAGATTGCACACCAGAAGAGATTATTGAATGGGAAAAAAATAATCTATGCATCGGAAATGCAGCAATAACCAGAGCACATACGAAACAATTAGAGACTATGGACACTGAAAACAAGGAAACAGACGATCATGAAAGTATCAAGATTGATTCTGCTATTGACCGAGTATCCTTTGCTGCAAAACAGAGGGAAGACAGGTCACTAACAAAATTTTTTTCACTGGTTAACAAAGTTGACAATCTTGCTATGAACAAAAATAATAGTCATTGGTTTAGTATTAAAAATGACATTTTATTAAGATTTTTTATGGATAAAACTCAGATAAGACAACAAGTCATGGTACCTTTTGCTTTTAGGCGGTACATACTTCAACACGCACATGATTCTAAGTGTGCAGGTCACATGGGTTATACTCGTACACGTTCGCGAGTATTATCTTCCTTTTTTTGGCCGGGAGTATCACGAGATATTTCACAGTACGTACGCACCTGTACGATATGCCAAGAAGTGAAAGCACGGGGAGCCTTTTACACTGCGCCTATTCAGGCTTGTGACATATCTGTGAGACCTTTCGACAAAATGGCCATTGATATCATTGGCCCACTTTTACCATCAGCCAGAGGACATAGATTTATTCTCACTTGCATCGATTTATGCACACGATGGCCAGAAGCCATCCCATTGAAAACAACCACCACCACAGATGTAGCTGATGCACTACACCTTATCTTTTCTAGAGTAGGTTTTCCTAGAAAACTTTTGTCAGATCATGGTTCTCAATTTATATCTGAGACTATGACGGAGGTAATGAAGACTTGGCAAATAGATAGAAATCTCAGCAGCATTTATCACCCAATGAGTAATGGTGCGGTAGAAAGACTTAACCGCACACTCAAACAAATGTTACATAAAGTTACAGTTAACCATCCACAGGACTGGGACAGAGTCCTACCAGCTGTGTTATTCGCTTATCGAGAGGTGCCACATGAACAAACTGGCTTCTCTCCATTTCACCTAGTCTTTGGCGCTCCACCAAGAGGTCCTATGGGACTAATAAAAGACTTATTGATTGACCCCGAGATGACTCAGGATACCCAGTCATCCTATGAGTACGTAATTAATCTCCGAAATAACATTATTGATGCCTGTAAAATGGCAACAGCTTCATCTGAGGCTGCGAAAGAGAAAGCTAGAACTTTCCAAAACAGTAATAGACGATTACGTCAATTATTTCCAGGAGATCAAGCTTATGTGTTATTGCCACATAACAATAATAAACTACTAATCTCGTGGAACGGTCCTTACCAGGTTATCAATAAGATTTCTGATGTTGATTATGTCCTGGACATTAGGGGACATCACAAAATATTTCACATAAATATGCTCAAGCAATTTCATACTCGACCTGAACATCTACAAGCTATCTTTCACGAATTAGATGACACTTTCAGACCTACATGTCACTATTCTAATTTATCTGTTATCCAGGAAGAAGAATCTTCTTTTCCTGAGGTACAGTTAGCTTTACCTGTACCTGTAGTACAATCTAGCGAATCTTGGCGGGACGTAACCATCTCTTCGTCGGTTACACCGCAGCAGCATCAAAAGATTGCTGATCTTTTATAATCTTATCCAGATGTGTTGACCGATGTTCCAGGTCGCACATCAGTCATTAGTCATGACATCACTCTTAACGATGATACTCCAATTCGGGTACATCCATATTCTGTTCCTCTACACTTTCTTACGAAAACTACTAAGGAACTTGAACAGATGTTATCTTTAGGAATTATTGAAACAAGTAATTCCCCATTTTCATCTCCATTGGTTATTGTCCGAAAGAAGGACAATAACATTAGACTATGTGTCGACTATAGAAAATTAAATGCACAAACTATAGTTGATAGCGAACCACACCCACTTCTCGACGACTTACTGCCTCGTCTATCGACCGCAACTATATTCACTAAGATAGACTTAACTAAAGGTTATTGGCAGATACCACTAACCGAGAAAGCTAAATACTACACAGCGTTTTCAACTTCGCAAGGTCTATACCAGTGGAACGTTATGCCTTTTGGGCTTGTTAACGCTCCAGCTACCTTTGTTCGCATGATGCGACACATTTTTTCAGGTAGAACAGACATTATTACATATATAGACGACATATGCTTGTTTAGTTCATCTTTTGAGGAACATTTTTTGGGTCTTGGATACGTTTTGGATACCTTGAGAAGGTACAAGTTAACTGCTAAACCTACAAAATTACAGGTAGCATTTCATGAGATCACTTTTTTGGGTCACATTATTGGAGCTGGATATATCCGAACACTACCCAGTACAGTTTCAAAAATTTTAAACATTTCCATTCCTCAAACGAAGAAACAGGTTAGAAGCTTGTTAGGTCTAGTCCAATATTACAGTAGATTCGTACCTAACTTGTCATCTATCACGGCTGTCTTGTCCTCATTACTAAAGAAAGACATGCCAGTGAAGGTGACATGGACTGACGAATGTGACAGAATTTTTCGGCAAATAATTTATATATTTTCAAATCCACCTATTTTGAGACTAACTGATGCTTCTAAAAAGTTCATTCTTCGTACAGATGCGAGTAACTACGGAATTGGGGCATGTTTGCTCCAATACCATGACGATATCCTCCACCCAAACCTCTACATCTCACGGAAACTCAAACCACCTGAAGTCAAGTATTCAACTGTCGACCGCGAACTTTTAGCCGTCGTTTGGGCGATAACCAAACTTGAAAATTTCTACTGGGAGCCCCTTTCGTAGTACAAACTGATCAGAGGGCCGTAGCATCACTACGACGAGCAAATCACAAAAGTCCAAAGCTGACCAGATTCGCTATACTCCTACAACCTTTCGACTTCTCAATCGAGTACATCACAGGATCCGACAACGTCTTGGCAGATACTTTATCTCGAAATCCTAATGATGTCGATTCCTAATCCACGTTGTTAGTCGCAAAGACAATACTATTCACAGAGAAACTTAATCAAAGGACATAGCACCATCGTTGCTTTTTGACACATGAATGAACCATTGACTCAGCTGCTTCTTAAAGACAGATTATACGCAAAGTGACTGAAATCAATTGACACTATATTCGTCTTTACGCCGGGACTTTCCTGGTTTACATTCATCACAATACTGTTTCAAAACACTTCAGAGATAATAAGTGACATTCCATTCGAACTAATTCGTTATATAACTTGATTCAGAATGCTTGAACATTTTGTCTAATGGAAATTCAAAGATCAAGACTACGAATGGATCTTCATATCCAATTTTAATTACTTTTAATTTAGTCTTTAAAACTAGTCCACATTAAAATGACAAGTGAGTTGAATTTAAAAAAAAAAAAAATGAATGAAACTTGAAAAAAATGAAAGAAAGAAAAGAAAACTCACACAATTCTTTGATTATATTCTTAGAATTACATGATTATATTGCATATTTAATAACTATGTCAATACATCACATACTATTATTTAAAGTAGTTAGATAGGCATTAATAACTTAATACTACACTTACTTGATGTTCAACACACATAACTTAGTTAAATTTATACATCATTTTTTTTTCCTCTACTTTATTCTTTATTCGTTATTATGTCTTTCTTTAACATATCCTCTCATTTTTCTTACATTAGATTTTCAACAACTTTATTCTTATTCCATACTTACTATAGTTAATTTTAACACTTTAGATTAGTCTGACATGACATTTCATCACGACATATTTTAAGTTAATTAATTATTTAATTAGAGATCAACATTACCATTCTCTTTTAGTTCTTATTACAATTTATATTTATGTATGATATAAATAATTAATATATTACATGACTGTTAGTTATTCGACATGACCACGACATTGGTTCTAGACAGAACGTCGTAGGCCATATGCCGCAATTTTGTTAAATTTTTTTTGATATTGTTAACATTTTTGGTATTCATTCAGATGGGTTTTTTTTGAAAAAAATCTATCTAATAGATTTTTTTTCCCCCAGTGGACAGGGAATTGTTACGGTATTTTATTGGCATGGTCTGCTAGAGGTTAGCAGCATAAGATTAAGAGGTGACCACGTTTAATATAATGTAAATAATTGTTAGTTTAGTGTACGCGATACACACGATTGATTATGACGTGTGTGCGTTGGTATGTCACGTACCGTGACTAGGTTACCACACCCTTTCTTGTATGACCGTCGAACGGATAAGACGGGTCCTTGTATTCATGCAGTGTCGGGCATGGAGTGCCACACAGATTATATTATAATTAATGATGGACATGGGTCAGTCCAATGTTATGATTTGGAAGAAGATGTTACAGGTTAGTAAGTGACTAAACCTAAGTCGAGATAGATTTATAATTATTGACGAACGCATAATCTCACTGTCGGTCGCTGGGATCACCAGCCACGCGTGCATACAGTTATGTCGTTCTGTCTATTTGTTATTTGACAAGGACTGAATTGAAGATAAATCATAATTCAAGGAAGGAACAGAACTTTATATATTTATGCTTCATGACAACCATTGTCTATAATCTTCTATGTAATAAATACATGTGGACTCATAAAGGACTTATCCCATTATTGAATATCAGAAGTTCAACCGTCAGTATAATGGATACAAAGCTTTACACCACCACTTGCGATATTAACCATCTATCAGCACGATGCTCTATAATGATGAATAATCAATCAATCATCATGATTGACTAACTCTCCCCGCAATAACATAACCTCCAGCCTTGCAACGAGAAAACCGTTGGGCCCTTACGCCACAACAAGAAGAGGCGTACCGCCACAACTAGAACTAACCGCCACAGTCATCTGGATCATAAAGCTGGTAAACACTGGCTAGAGGTGCAGCTCACAAATCATATAATAAAACAATATTTAAAAAATATTTTTAACACAGGCTTTTAATGCACTAAAAAGCCACAAATAATTTTTCACAGACTTTATAGCTTGCAGTCAAAAATGTAACATCAAATTGACAAAAAAAGCGTGGAGCGCTTAAGCGGTTATCATATATTTTATCCATAAGTGTCTAATGAAGTATAAAGCAGAATTAATTTCATGTAGAATCAGCGCCCCAGGCTTTTTGTCAATTTGAAGTTATATTTTTTGACTGCAAGCTATAAAGTCCGTGAAAAATTATTTGTGGCTTTTTAGTGCATTAAAAGCCTGTGTTTAAAATATTTTTTATTTATTTCCTCTTTTTAGTGTTTCATACCTCTAGAAGGTGATCATTTGAAGTAACAAACTAAAGCTGTGGTTCCAACAGTTATGGGGGAAGGGGGGGGGGGGGGGGGGGAAGGAATTTCAACAGGAGTGTGAGTCTAGAAGGAATGAAAATTACACTGGCGAACAAAAAAAAAAATTTTTTTTCTTTCTCTAACATTTCTATGTTTTTCTGGTCAATTTTAATGCACTGTTTTTAAATCTGCAAACCGTTTTTCTCTATCAGGTCGGGATCTCTAGAAATACGCAATTGAAGTTTTTTTAACAACGCATACAGTATTACAACATCATTTGTACAAGAAGTATAACAGTTATGTAGGCTTGAATTTCTTTGCAGTCGACTTTCGTCGGTGAATGGCATGTGGTACATCGCGATGAAGCATCCAACAATAATCGGCAAGCATGGTCACACTCCACCGTCCTTGATAACGTGACTCCATTACGGCGATATCTTGATGGAATTGTTCTCCATGTTCATCGCTGACTTCGCCAAGGTTGTCAGGGGGAAAGTCAAGATGCGAATCGAGCAAATGGATTTTGAGGGACATGTTACAGCCCATAATTCTGTATGCATCTATGCACTGCTTAACAATATGCACATAGTCGACAGATTTGTGATTTCCCAGAAAGTTATCGACGATCGATTTGAATGCCATCCATGCGCGAAGTTCACTACCATATAACAAGTTCTCGAATTGTTTGTCTGCAATAACTTTCCTAATCTGAGGTCCTACAAAGATACCTTCCTTTATCTTTGCATCGCTAATTTGCGGAAACTTTTCTCGAAGATAAGTGAAAGCTTTGCTCGTTTTATCTAACGCTTTTACGAAATTCTTCATGAGCCCCAACTTTATATGTAACGGTGGTAAAATGATGCTGTCTTTGTTAACTAATGGCTCGTGTATTACATTTTTATGCCCGAGCTGCATACGATCCCTGATAGGCCACACCTTTCTTGCATAATGTTCCTGTCTGTTGCGGCTGTCCCATTCACATAGGAAGCAACAAAATTTAGTATACCCAGTCTGCATGCCCGTGAGAATTGCAATGACCTTTAGGTCTCCACAAATCCGCCATTGGTAGTCATTGTACTTTATTTTTGCCAAAAGTATAGCTATATTGTCATAAGTTTCTTTCATATGAACAGAGTAGGCGACTGGAATTGATGAAAATAAATTTCCATTATGCAATAACACGGCTTTTAGACTAGTCTTGGAAGAGTCGATGAAAAGTCGCCATTCGTTGACTATGTGCTCATGACCGAGGTGCACCATTAGACCTTTTACATCTTTGCAGTAGCAAATGTCATCATCCATCTCAAAGTATTGAACAAGTTCTCTGTGTCTATGACGAAATTTAGATATCGGAGTATTGGGCGCTAAAAGATTCCATTCTTTGAGTCGCGAACCGAGTAATTCCGTATGTCCTTTGGTGAGAGCGAGATCATGTATTAGATCTGAAAGTTCTGAATGGTTAATTAAGTGAACACCATCATTCACCGGTATATAATCCGAGTCAGAATTAGTTTCTAAAGCAGGTAAACTATCACTTTCTGATGGTTCATTCACGTCCAACGGATATTGTTCTGGTGGAACTGGGATCGGACACGTGATTGGATCATGAGGCACTGGTTTCGAAACCGATTCAATATTTGGATAAACCACAGACTTTCTAGTTTTAAAAGTGAAACCATAGATATTTGTCAAGCAGAAGTAACAATCAGTAGCGTGATTTGTCGGTTCACGCCATATTACTGGCACTCCAAAAGGCATCGACTTATGCTTCGGCGATTTTCGTAACCAACCTGCCAATGTATTTGCACAAGTCGAACAAACTGCATTTGGCATCCAAGATTTATTTGCATCATCAACTTTCGAATCGAAATAAAGTTCATATGCTTTCTTTAGCAATGTTGTAAAGTTTTTCTGGTGAACACGATCGGTAAAATATCCGCACACGTAACAGAGCAGATCAGCCGAATTTCTACAACTTCTAGAAGCCATATTTCACTCAGAATTATTTTAAAATACAGTAACTATTTGAAATATAACGTAACATATGTCATGCATCTTTTAGCAGTATTAAAAAGTAGAATTATTTTGAATTTTATTAATTTTTAAATAGTTATATAGTAAAAATGAAACGGAGCAAATAACGGTTTCCCAAAAAATATATTTATTCACAAATATCTTAAGAACCCGACGTGATAGAGATAAACGGATTTCAAATTTGAAATCAGCGCAAGAAACTGACCTAAGAACACTTATTCTTATATAAGAAAGAAAAATGTTGTTTGTCAGTGTTATCAGCCAGAAAAAGTGATTTTCAAAATTTCGTGTCAGATGTTCAGAATACATTTGATAATTCTTTTTTTTCGTTTCAAAACTTGTTTCAACTTTTGAAATACAAGCTGTGAGGTATAGTGGTTTGGTTTATTGCGCACATATCGGTTTTCTCTCTTGTGTCTAAAGAGAAAATGTTTTTGAACGTTTGTGGATTTTAGTACAAAACAAAAGGGCCTACTAAATACCATAGACATTTGGGTCCAGCAATTTTCGTCCTTGACACCTAGCATTGCACAAATTACTCTGGCAGTGACGTCATTCCTGGTCAATTCATTTAATTATCTTCGTATGCCAGCAAACGACCGCTGCACTAACTCGGAGAGACAATCATTAACAAATCCAAATCGACATCATCAGGACAGGAGAAATGGTGACATCATCAGGACACGAGAAATGGCGACATCAATAAGATACGAGAAATGGTGACATCATCAGGACACGAGAAATGGTGACATCAATAAGATACGAGAAATGGTGACATCATCAGGACAGGAGAAATGGTGACATCATCAGGACACGAGAAATGGCGACATCAATAAGATACGAGAAATGGTGACATCATCAGGACACGAGAAATGGTGACATCAATAAGATACGAGAAATGGTGACATCATCAGGACAGGAGAAATGGTGACATCATCAGGACACGAGAAATGGCGACATCAATAAGATACGAGAAATGGTGACATCATCAGGACACGAGAAATGGTGACATCATCAGGACACGAGATCGCGCACATAATTACTTTGCCCTCATTTCGTCAAACAAATAAATAAATAATCAATACAGTTAATTCTAGACAGGCTACAGGCTTGTACTAAAATAAAATGGCTAGCATTTAATTTTCTTGTTAAACATGTTCGCTCTGTTTTATGTTTTACCGTACGACACGAATTGGCTTGTTTTGTCTGAACAACATAATGTACACATATTTTAATATCATTTTATTTATTTTTATTGTTGCAATGTTTATAATCATAACTAAAACCAACATGATCAAGTTTATACGAAATTTGAATGACATTTTAATGTAGTGTTGAATTTTGTGTTAAACAGTGAGGCCAAGGTCCTTGAGCCTTTCTAATAAACAGGAAGGAAGTATGATACTATCTAATAAACAGGAAGAAAGTATGACACTTTCTAATACACAGGAAGGAAGTATTATACTTTCTAATAAACAGGAAGAAAGTATGACACTTTCTATTATACAGGAAGGAAGGATGACACTATCTAACATGCAGGAAGAAAGTATAACACTATCTGATATACAGAAATGCAGTATGACATTATCTAATATAGAGTAAGGAAGTATGACACCATCTAATTTAGAGGAAGGAAGTATGACACTTTCTAATGTGCAGGAAGGAAGTATGACACTATCTAATATGCAGGAAGAAAGTATAACACTATCTGATATACAGGAATGAAGTATGACACTATATAATTTACAGGAGGAAAGTATGACACTATCAAATATACAGGAAGAAAGTATGACACTATCTAATATACAGGAAGGAAGTAAGACACTTTCTAATATACAGGAAGAAAGTATGACATTATCTTATATATAGGAAGAAAGTATGACACACAGGAAGAAAGTATGACACTATCTAATATACAGGAATGAAGTAAGACACATTCTAATATACAGGAAGGAAGTATGTCACTATCTAAAGTACAGGAAGGAAGTAAAACACTATCTAAAATACAGGAAGAAAGTATGACACTATCTAATATACAGGTAGGAAGTAAGGCACATTCTAATTAACATGAAGGAAGTATGACACTATCTAATATACAGAAAGAAAGTATGACATTATAGAATATACAGGAAAGAAGTATAACACTATCTAATAAACATGAAGGAAGTATGACACTATCTTATATACAAGAAGAAAGTATGACACATTCTAATATACAGGAAGAAAGTATGACACTATAGTATATACAGGAAGGACGTATGACACATTCTAATATACAGGAAGAAAGTATGACACTATCTAATATACAGGAAGGAAGTATGACACTATCTAATATACAGGAAGGAAGTATGACACTATCTAATATACAGGAAGAAAGTGAGACACTATGTAATATACAGTAAGGAAGTATGGCACTATATAATATTCAGGAAGGAAGTATCACCTTATCTAATATACAGGAAGGAAGTATGCCCCTATCTAATATACAGGAAGAAAGTACGACCCTATGTAATATACAGGAAGGAAGTATGACACTTTCTAATATACAAGAAGAAAGTATGACACTATCTAACATACGGGAAGGAAGTATGACACTTTCCAATATGCAGGAAAGAAGTATGACAATATCTAATATACATGAAGGAAGTATGACACTATCTATTATACAGGACGAAAGTGAGACACTATGTAATATACAGGAAGGAAATATGGGACTATATAATATTCAGGACGGAAGTATCACCTTATCTAATATAGAGGATGGAAGTATGACCCTATCTGTTATACTGGAAGAAAGTATGACCCTGTCTAATATACACGAAGGACGTATGGCACTATCTAATACAGAGTAAGGAAGTATGACACATTCTAATACACAGGAAGGAAGGATGGCACAATGGAATATACAGGAAGGAAGTATGACACTATAGAATACCCAGGAAGAAAGAATGACACTATAGAATATACAGGAAGGAAGTATGACACCATCTAATATACGTGATGGAAGTATGACACCATTTAATATAGAGGAAGGAAGTATGACACTGTCTAATATGCAGGAAGAAAGTATGACACTATCTAATATACAGGAAGGAAGTAAGACACATTCTAATATACAGGAAGGAAGTATGTCACTATCTAATATACCGGAAGGAAGTAAGACACTATCTAATATACAGGAAGAAAGTATGACACTATCTAATTGTTACGTACATTTATTACCTAAGGGGGTAGTCTTCGGTCCTGCCAAATGTACGCACCAGTTTTATGTAGTTATATTGTTTGAGCGTTCGATTGATTCACGCACTGACGTGCACAAAGCAGTGAGTGTTGCTTTGGAACGCACGTGTAACCTAGTTGAGTAGTTTGTGACGTCATGTTTTGAAGTGGAAACATGGGACTGGCTTGTGTCCATGATTGTAATTTTATATTGTGTATCCAATGGCATGTTGAAGGAAGCCATTTATTATTGTGATTTGTATTGGTCTTCAGGTCGAAGCCAATCGCAGTTATGTCACGTAAGTTATCGCCCACTTCTTATTTTAATGCTGCATAAAAAGGCCGCTCTACTACTAATCTAGCGGGAATTTTATCATTCCTAGAATTGATCTACAGAGTCGCTTGCCTTTAAGATTTGGATCGTAGACGGAGAATTCCTACGAGTAGAAGAAGTTATATTGTTTACCTTATGCACATGTTTTAAATGCCGTACATGCTTCAATGCCAAAGTCGTGGCATGGATGTAAAGAGAGGGTAGCCAACTGAAAGCCTTTAACTGATAGGATTATCGTATATGACTTTGTGTGAAATTATATGATGTACAACGCTATGTAGGATGAACATCTGGGAATTTTAACAAAATGTAATATGGAAGATTTCATCCCAGAGTATGAATACGTTACCATGATAGACATCCTTGAAAGAAGGTCAACGGTCGTGACTGAGAAGGATATTATACGGTAACAGTTTTGTAATCCTTAGTCTATGGACAGAGGTCTTTACTAGAAGAGAATCTTCAGGAACTTTAGCAGCAATAATTAATATGTTGTCGTGTGATCTTTGCGCCTGTGACGATGTCCGTCTTGTCCACTTCGTGTCCTGGTGAATAAAATCTATGTAAAGTTACCAACGACTTGTGTGCTGCCAATACTTGACCAGTTCACCCAATTCAAGATACTTGTTGGTTTTCGTTTGAAAAAACATTGTTGACATTTATTCCGTTGTAACCATTCGCGTTTCAATTCATCACTATGAAAACGACACCAACAATAACTGGTAGGCCAGTGCGGGCTGGAAGTAATTTCAGGAACGTACCCATCCAATTGATCGTTTGAAAAGAAGAATTTTTACTTTCAAGGCGACATCATCTCAATTAGGATCCTAGCGGAATATGAATCAAAATCAACTCAAATGCTCAAGGTCTTCAATCAACCTCCACGTCAAGTTTCACAGTGACTGATTACTTGGAGATCATCTCTTCATCATTATTACGTGCGAGCTAGTTTGATATACGCAGAGCGAAGTATTGCATCCTCTAACGTACATACACGGGGACAAGGCACTTTGATTTTTACCTGCACGCGAGCTAAGTATAACTTGTATCCGTTATACACTTTATTACTATTAGCTGTGCCTTAATTGATTATGTCCACTTTCATATTTTCCGTGTTATGTGTTATATGTTGTGTATTCTTTGCGGGAGGTTGGGAGGTAGATCTGACGAACGAGATCCATCTCGAAGCCAATTCGGGCTCTTCGTCAGACGTTCTGTAGGACATTATTTTGCAGACTTCCCGCAGTGGAATGTTCCTACGCGTGAGCGTAGAAGGATTCTAGGTCCACTGTGTCTGGTGGTCTGTGACACCTGTCTGTTTTAGCTGTAGTGTCACGTTTACTTGTTGTTTTTGGTAGCTATTTTTACTTGTACCTTGGTTTTATGATGAATTTTGTTTGTATTTCGCGTCCATCTCACCTTTCCTGTCGTTTAGTTTTTTACAAAACCTATGTTTTTTACACTGTGTTGTCAATTGTCTTGTGCATTATTTAATCGCAGTTATCATCGTAATTCTTTACGACATTCCATTTTAGTTTCTCATTTTTATTTTAATTGGATTTCTGCGAACGTCTTCGTTTGTTTTGAATATCTTGTCGTGTCATTATTGTGCTATTGTCTGTCACATTACTGCTTTCACACCATTACATGTTATAAATTACATTATTAATTATTAATATTATTGCCTATTATATAAATTGATTTTACCGTTCTAGAACAGGAACGAAGAACACTAGTTGTAGTAACACTTTTAAATAGTATTATTACATAATAATCTTGAATAATGGCTACCTTAGACTATTTCATTAAGCAAGCAAAAGCTTTGCAAATACCTGCTGAAGAGGTAAGACAATTCGCTATGTCAGAATATAAGAAAGCTCAAGAAATAGAAGCTGATCAGAGAAGGTTAGAAACTTTACGTTTGGAAAATTGGAAATTTGAGGCAGATCAAAAACGGATTGAGGCTGAGGAACAAGAGAAGAAGATGAAATTTGAGGCAGATCAAAAAAGGATTGAGGCTGAGGAGAATGAAAAGAAGAGGAAATTTATAGCTGAGGAGAATGAGAAAAAAATGAGATTAACTGCTGAGGAAGATGAGAAAAAAATGAGATTAGCCGCTGAATTAGAAGAGAAACGATTTCTGCGAGAGGCAGAACAGAAACAAAAGGAGGCTGAAGAAAGACTTAGAAAAGAAATGGAAGAAAAAAGATTAATAGCTGAAAAGGAAATGGAACAGAAACAAAAAGAAATGGAAGAAAGAAGATTGATAGCTGAACAAAATACATTACGACTTCAGCTTGAGATGGAAGAGAATGAGAAAAAACGACAGCATGAACTGAAATTAGCAGAGTCAGAATATGAGAGACTTAGGTTAACTCAGGAATCTAATTCTCAGAGAACTTTTGAAAGCCACACTTCATCCAGACAGGATCATTTTAAGGAGATTAACCTTAAATTGCCAAAATTTAATCCCCCGTCTGATGACGTAATATTCTTCCTGGATAGGTTTGAGGCCACTTGTGGGTCTTATAACGTGGATAAAGCTCTATACTGTACATATTTATCCAGATTACTTACAGGAGATGCATTAGCAGTTTATCATACCACCAGCATTGGTGAGAAAAATGACTACAATGCTCTTAGAGCAGCACTTCTGCAAAAATTCCAAATGACAGAAAACGAATATCGTTTGAGATTTCACACATTACTACCTCAATCTGCCAGAAATTTTAGTGATTTTCTGTCACAGATACGACTAACATTAGAAAGATGGATCGAATTATCCAAAATTGAAAAGTCGTATGAAGGTCTCTTTGATTTACTGATGCGCGATAAGGTACTTTCGTCGGTAAACCCTACATTTCTCGCATTTTTACACGAACGGAAACCTTTATCTATGAAAAATTTAGAAGAACATGCAAAAAATTTTTGCACTGCTCACCCAAACATGGATCTAAGTAACGCGCAGATTAAGAGTGAATTGCCTGTTGCTTTTGCAGCACAACAAAACAATTTTTCACGCAATCGTTCTTTTAGTGCTGATAGGTATGTCAATAAGGGAAATAATCATAATTTCAACAATGATAACTTTTACAAAGGGAAGCAATTTCAACAATCTGCTCCATTTAATGTTTCTTGGAACCAAACTCACAGATCGCGAGATTTTGGTAACAATTATTTTAAAAATAATCAAGGACATTATAATAAACAAAACTGGAGATCAAGGTCTCAGGGTCCGCAAAACAGACAATTTTTTGGAAATAAACCATTTAACCAACATCATAACGATCATTCTACAAATTATCGGACTAATCCAAATTTTAACTCTAGCAGAAACGACAATTATGGCAATTTTAATGACAAAAATCACAATCGATCGCGCCGACGAGATAGATCGTCGAATAATACAGGTAGACATTCTAATGTTGCTTTTAATGATACACAGGCTAACATTGAACAGGGTAAAGTAGCTGAAACTCACAATGCTATGTCTTGTTCTCTAGATTGTTCCCAGGTGAAAGACTGTCCAGAATGCTCGACTCTTTTCCAGCCTAAGGCGATCACGACGCTGCGTTGCGGACATACCTTGCCTAGCCTGCCTGCAGTCTGTACAGCCACTGCTGCGTCAGTACACCAGGGACAGGGCTCTCTTAAGTTTCACAAGGGATTTGTCAATAATATTTCATGCTCTCTCCTATTTGACTCAGGTTGTACAACAATCGGTGTCCGGACTTCGCTGATCAACCCAAGTTGTGCCACGGGCCGGGTTGTCAAATGTGTAACATTTGGTGGCACAATTGAAACATTTCCCACTGCTATTATTGATCTTCATACTCCTTTCTTTACAGGAAAGATCCAAGCATGTCTTCTGCCTAAACCAATTTGTGATGTAATACTGGGTCGCATACATGGTATTAAAGAGTGTACACCACAGCAAATAGCTGAATGGGAAGAGCGACATATTCAAACTGCAAATGCAGTAGTGACTAGAGCGCAAGCTACTAATATGTCGCATGATACACCTATTGAACCTACAGTTCATACCACTTGTGATGATGATGCTCCTATTTCACGGGAGTTGTTTGCAACATTGCAAAAGAATGATAATTCATTAAAAAAATTCTTTCAGTATGTTAACAAAAAGAATACAAGCAACAAACTTGCAAAATCTAGACATGACTTTATACTTAAAAATGGGATTTTGGTTAGAGTAATACGGGAAAAGGATTTATCCTTATGTTCTCAGATTCTTGTCCCATCCTGTATGAGATCTCGTATATTACGACATGCTCATGACTCGCAATGTGCGGGCCATATGGGTTTTTCGCGTACCAAATCCAGAGTGCTTTCGGCATTCTACTGGCCAGGCGTCCATAGAGATGTTACTCTCTATTGTCGGTCCTGTTTGATATGTCAAGAAGTTAAGGTACGGGGTCCATTTCATGCGGCTCCTATTCAAGCTGCGGACATCCCGATTAGACCATTTGATAAAATGGCCATTGACATTATTGGTCCAATGCTTCCATCTGCTAGAGGGCATACGCATATTCTTACGTGCATTGATATGTGCACTCGTTGGCCTGAGGCCATCCCTCTCAAGAACACTTCATCTGCCAGTGTAGCAGAGGCATTGATGTTAATCTTCTCACGCATTGGTTTTCCACGGAAAATCTTGTCGGATCATGGGGTTCAGTTCATTTCTGAATCCATGTCTCAAGTTATGAAGACATTAGGTATAGACAGATCTCTTAGTTCTATTTATCATCCGATGTCAAATGGGTTAATTGAGCGTCTCAATAGGACACTCAAGCAGTTGTTGGGTAAGATGACTCAAGACCATCCCCAAGACTGGGATCGGGTCCTACCCGCTTGTCTCTTTGCGTATCGCGAGGTACAAAATCAAGCAACGGGGTTTTCTCCGTTCCAGCTTGTTTTTGGCATGCAACCACGCGGTCCGATGTCGTTAATCCACGACTTATTGGTGGATGAGAATATTGAAGAGGAAACTCAATCCTCTTATGAGTATGTGATCTCTCTTAGAAAGAAAATCATAGATGCTTGTAGACTAGCTACTGCATCATCCGAACATGCCAAAGAAAAAGCTCGTCTATCTGCAAACAAATATAGACGTCTTCGCCAGCTCATACCTGGTGATGAAGCTTTTGTATTACTCCCTGCGCATAACAATCGTCTTTTAATTACCTGGAGAGGTCCTTTCAGGATCATCTCAAGAATATCCGATGTCGACTACATCGTTGATGTTAATGGCAAACATAAAACCTTCCACATTAACATGTTGAAGGAATATTACTCACGTCCTGATTACTTACAGTCAGTGTTTCAGGCAACTGACGATCCTACACCTCCTATTCAACACTATTCTAGTTTGTCAGTCATCCAAGAAGAGGAATCTTCTTTCGATGATGTACAACTACCAATACCAGTTGTACCACTCCATTCCACTGAGAAATGGAATGATGTTACTATCTCATCTACTCTTACTGATGATCAACGTCAGCAAGTCTCTAAAATTCTACACACGTATGAGGATGTCCTCACTGACATCCCAGGTCATACGTCAGTCATCCAACATGACATTATTCTGACTGACGATACACCGATTCGAGTTCGCCCATATCCTATTCCTTTACACTTTCGTGATAAGGTTGATAAGGAATTGGATGATATGCTCCAATTAAATATAATTGAACCATCTTCATCACCACATTCTTCTTCTATGGTAATCATTAGGAAGAAAGACAACAATATACGTCTTTGCGTAGATTACAGGAAGTTAAACAAAGTTACAAAATTCGATGCGGAACCATTACCTCTTTTAGACGACTTATTAGAGAAATTATCTCATGCCACATTCTTTTCGAAATTTGACCTTTCAAAGGGTTATTGGCAAGTGCCACTCACTACGAAAGCAAAGCCATTCACCGCTTTCTCGACACCACGGGGTCTTTTTCAATGGAATTTTATGCCTTTCGGGTTAATGAATGCGCCAGCTACCTTTGTACGCATGATGCGCCGCATATTGTCTCATCGTCCCGATGTCATTACTTATATAGATGACATCTGTCTTTTTAGTGACTCTTGGGATGAACATATTCAGGGTTTAAAATCTTTACTTTCTACCTTACAGGATTATAACTTAACAGCGAAACCTTCAAAGGCTTTTGTCGGTTTTCATGACATCTCATTTCTTGGTCACCGTATAGGTCGCGGTTTAATGTATACAGAAGACAGTAACGTCTCTAAAATTTTAAACATCTCAGCACCTAAGACAAAAAAACAAGTGAGGTCACTCTTAGGACTAATACAGTTCTATTCTAAATTCATCCCTCATTTGTCTACTATAACTGCACCTCTTTCGTCTTTACTGAAGAAGGGCACACCTAATGTAATAAAGTGGTCGCAGGATCACCAAACGGCGTTAGACTATATAAAACAAATTTTTTCAAATAAGCCTTTTTTAAAGTTGCCTAACAAAGATCTCACCTTTGTTCTTCGCAGTGATGCTTCTTCCTACGCTATTGCGGCAGTTTTGATGCAGGAATACGGAGGCACCTTATTTCCTGTTATGTACGTATCCAGAAAGCTTACAACGAGCGAGATAAATTACTCCGTTCTAGACAAAGAGCTCCTTGCTCTTGTCTGGGCAATCACAAAACTGGATCGTTATCTCCTCGGATCACACTTTGTGGTGGAGTCTGACCAGAAAGCTCTTACCGCATTGAATACAGGGAACGTTAAGTCATCAAAGTCAGCGCGTTACGCTATAGCTCTTCAACCGTTCCATTTTGAGATACGAGCTATTCCTGGAGTGCAGAATGTATTTGCAGACTGTCTTTCAAGATGCCCTAGTGAACTTGGTGAAACTAAACTACTTTTAGATGGAGAAACGTCCTCACCGAAACATGAATAACTTTGTACAGTGTCATTAATTGTACATCTGTGAAGACTATGTATAGTTTTGCAGTATTCGTATAAATATAACTTTCAGAACATACTTACATATGGATTATAACATTATTTCTTGTGAAGTAACGTTTTATTAGAACGGGAACAGTGATATTAAAGTAACATTTTTTTTTAGTATGGAAACATTGGTAAAAAGCAACAAATAGACATTCGTTAGTGTTATGGAACATATTACACTACATATCGTGTTCGTAAACTTATTTCGTGCATGGAACATTAGGAACATATTCTTGTTGACTCTAAATAGTTCTGAACGAATATTCACAATGACTGAAATTAGAATTACTTAGAATAAATTACTAGTTATTTATTTATGTGTAATTAAGTACTAGAATTAGATTAATTCAATTTAATCAATTTGATTGTTTATAAATCACACATCTACTAACGTTATTAGTGTCTCGCAATACGTGTAGTCACGTATCCCACTACATGATATTTCACTTTTAGATAACTAGTCAAACTTACTAGTGTTAGATATCAGTAAGTGCGTTGCTTCTTAAAGTGTTTAATTATGCATTGCTTCATTTTTGCATGTTGTATTTAAAAAAAAAAATTTCTGTTCTTTTGATTTTCTTATCATTGATTATCATCAGTTTTGCTGTTCATTTTCATTTTTGAAATCATATGTTTCAAATTTTGTTGAAAACTTAGTTGAATTTTATTATCATCTTTTTTGTTGATTCTTCATTTTCATTTTTTTCAACTTCTTTTTACTTCGAATATTACCACATCGTTCCAAAGTAGGTCGATGGTGGATGTGTGCTTTAATGCATACTGTCATTTAGTTATATTAATTTCAAGTCAATATTCTTTTCTTAATATGATATAACTTTATGCATTGTATATATTGTTGTAGTTTTGACTCACCTCTCTCGAGTAATTAGTTCGAAAAAAAATTAATAGAATTAATTTTTTTAAGGGGAGGTAATAAGGGAGCTGTTACGTACATTTATTACCTAAGGGGGTAGTCTTCGGTCCTGCCAAATGTACGCACCAGTTTTATGTAGTTATATTGTTTGAGCGTTCGATTGATTCACGCACTGACGTGCACAAAGCAGTGAGTGTTGCTTTGGAACGCACGTGTAACCTAG
The DNA here is from genome assembly GCA_024509875.1 of Oreohelix idahoensis. NCBI lineage: Eukaryota > Metazoa > Mollusca > Gastropoda > Stylommatophora > Oreohelicidae > Oreohelix > Oreohelix idahoensis. The sequence goes on from JAMPIV010010159.1 coordinate 181,689, forward strand.
TTGAGTAGTTTGTGACGTCATGTTTTGAAGTGGAAACATGGAACTGGCTTGTGTCCATGATTGTAATTTTATATTGTGTATCCAATGGCATGTTGAAGGAAGCCATTTATTATTGTGATTTGTATTGGTCTTCAGGTCGAAGCCAATCGCAGTTATGTCACGTAAGTTATCGCCCACTTCTTATTTTAATGCTGCATAAAAAGGCCGCTCTACTACTAATCTAGCGGGAATTTTATCATTCCTAGAATGGATCTACAGAGTCGCTTGCCTTTAAGATTTGGATCGTAGACGGAGAATTCCTACGAGTAGAAGAAGTTATATTGTTTACCTTATGCACATGTTTTAAATGCCGTACATGCTTCAATGCCAAAGTCGTGGCATGGATGTAAAGAGAGGGTAGCCAACTGAAAGCCTTTAACTGATAGGATTATCGTATATGACTTTGTGTGAAATTATATGATGTACAACGCTATGTAGGATGAACGTCTGGGAATTTTAACAAATGTAATATGGAAGATTTCATCCCAGAGTATGAATACGTTACCATGATAGACGTCCTTGAAAGAAGGTCAACGGTCGTGACTGAGAAGGATATTATACGGTAACAGTTTTGTAATCCTTAGTCTATGGACAGAGGTCTTTACTAGAAGAGAATCTTCAGGAACTTTAGCAGCAATAATTAATATGTTGTCGTGTGATCTTTGCGCCTGTGACGATGTCCGTCTTGTCCACTTCGTGTCCTGGTGAATAAAATCTATGTAAAGTTACCAACGACTTGTGTGCTGCCAATACTTGACCAGTTCACCCAATTCAAGATACTTGTTGGTTTTCGTTTGAAAAAACATTGTTGACATTTATTCCGTTGTAACCATTCGCGTTTCAATTCATCACTATGAAAACGACACCAACACTAATATACAGGAAGAAAGTATGACACACAGGAAGAAAGTATGACACTCTCTAATATACAGGAAGGAAGTAAGACACATTCTAATAAACATGAAGGAAGTATGACACTATCTAATATACAGGAAGGAAGTATGACGCCATAGAATATACAGGAAGGAAGTATGACACTATCTAATATACAGGAAGGAAGTATGACACTATCTAATATACAAGAAAAAAGTATGACACATTCTAATATACAGGAAGAACGTATGACACTATAGTATATACAGGAAGGAAGTATGATACATTCTAATATACCGGAAGAAAGTATGACACACAGGAAGGAAGTATGACACTATCTAATATACAGGAAGGAAGTATGACACATTTTAATATATAGGAAGAACGTATGACACTTTCCAATATACAGGATAGACGTATGAAACTATCATGATAGGAAACTCTTTACAGAGCGATACAACAGGAAGCAATCTGATCATCAGAAGTAGTCCGTCCCCCCGTCCGACAAGTGTTTCGGTCCGATATACTCCTTTACACTCTAAGGGGGGCGGGCCCACTTGGGTCATGACTCCCAAGCGTCTCAGCCTCCTGTTGTCTTGTATCGAAAATGAACCCATTTCACTTATGGTAGCAACTTTAAAATCCACAACTCCGCCAGCCGTGGAGGCAATTGTGAAAGTAACGAAGAGAAGACAAATTATTCCTTTCGTTCCGTCGCACATCACAACGAAGGACACACACTGAGACACCAGCGCGAAGCCGACGAGTCTAGCCACTGTGCGCTAGTCACTGAAATTATGTGCCTGACACCCCTTATAATATACGCCGCCTGTTGCCCCTCAGTCACAGCCCTTTTACTAGTACACAAAAAAACTCAGCGTATTGTGGACTTAGAAAAATTTTGGTGTTTTCTGTACCGCAGCGTTTATTGTCACGATTTCCATTGCCCATTGCGGTTGTTCCACAGCCAGCCTGATGCCTTTTCGGCAGTTTCACTAAGCGTCTTCAGTGCCCTTGTTCTCGACTGTCCCCTCAGCTCCAACAGTGTCAATAAATCATACTTTGATGCAGCCACAAGCCATCTTGCGCCCACTTCAACAGCCATGACCCTTGCAGTGAACCCATTGTGTCTCAGATCCGCGGCCAGATCACTATACTTGGCCGCTTTGAACGAATGTTGCTCGTCTAATCTAGATTCAAATAGCACGGTCAGTTCAATCAGTATGACCTGAAGCGTTGCTGAAGAATAAAGCACTATATCCGGCCGTCTCCGCGATTTTCTGATACTCTCTGGAAATGCCCGTCGTCCAGGTAGGTCTACCGCCATCTCCCAGTCGTTTGCACAGTCAAGAAGAGATGGTAAACTGCTACCAGGTTTACTCGGTTTGGGGTGTGCTGACTTTCTGCCCTCAGAAAGTATGTATTTGCGGTGCTCGGCCTGGGTTTGCTATTCGCCTTCATCCTTGCCAGATCTACTGTCGCAGCAAGCTTATTTAGCTCTTTGTTATGGCGCCAAGTGTATCGCCCTTGCCCTTATGACACCTTACACGCTGAGAGCATGTGTTCAAGTATCTGCCTTCCCTGGCACAGGGGGCACTGCTCATCATCCAACTTTCCCCATTTCACAAGGTTGGTGGCCGACGAAAGCAGGTCATACATTGATCTAACAACGAAGCTGAGCCTAAGAGGTGCCATATGCCATATATCATTCCATGTCAAGGACCTCTGCAGGGCTCCTTCCCATGTAGTCCATTGGCCTTGTTGGACCTGCTGCACTGCTTTTTGAAACCTCTTATCATTCTCAGCTCCTCGTATCTCCTTAACTACCATGTCTCTGCGCTCCCTGCTTGGAATGTCTCCATGACCAAATCCCCGTCTATTCGTTTGTGTGTATCCGATTACCTCCCTCAGTTTGAGTGACTCTTGGGCAGCATCAACAGCTTCTTCCACTCTCCACTTCCTTCCCGTTTTCAGTGTGGGCTGAATAGACTTAATGACGTCATCAGCTGACTCGCGTAGCATCATTGCAAGCCTTGCCTTTCCAACTTTGTACTCTTCAACAACTGACTTGAAGGGAAGCAGAAGTTTAGACTTTTTGCAGTACAGTGCTACATCTGACAGACCTGGTGGTACCCCTAGCCATTTCTTCATGAACTTGTTGACCTTCTGCTCTATAGCTTCCACTGTACTTGTGCTTATTTCATATATAAGCAGTGGCCACAGCAACTTCGGTATCAACATGAACTGGAGGCACCACAGTTTGAACTTTCCCAGGAGTCTGCTTTGGTCTATGATCTGTAGTCCTCTGTCTGCCATTTCTATTGTCTGTTGCAGTGCCTTCCCTTTCCTGACTGATAGGCTTCTCGACTTCTTGGGTTTGAAGCTCATTCTGCACCAGCTAACTAGTTCATCCAGGCGTGCTATTATCCTTCGGGCCTGATGTTAATCTGATGTCAGAATTGTTGTGTCATCCATGAATGCTTTGAGCGGTGGCATGTGACACATTCCACCGAGCTTTGGACCTATAGCCATTCCTTCAGCCGCATTGAGGATTACCTGCATAGCCATCACGAATAGTATCGGAGAGATGGTACATCCCATCGCAATTCCAACTTCAAGGCCAATCCACTTCGTTGTGTACTATCTGGTTGAAAATGTGACAGAAAACCCTGCGAAATACAGCTTCAGCATTGCTGCAATCTCTTGTGGAACATGATACATTTCTAGGGCCTGCCACAACATCTGGTGTGGAACGGATCCATAAGCATTCGCTAGATCCAACCAGATTACATGGAGGTTTGTTCTGTCAGACTTTGCCTTTTGGATTGCTTCCCAGATCATTGTGGGATGCTCTAGACATCCTGGTGTACCTGAGATACCTCCTTTCTGAATGGTAGTGTCAATGTACCCATTTGCCAGGAGATATATAGTGAGTCTTTTCGCCATCACTGAGAAGAATATCTTCCCTTCCACATTGAGTAGTGAGATTGGCCTGAACTGACTGATGTCTGTGGAATTTTGTTCCTTCGGGATGTAGACTCCGTTCGCCTTTCTCCATTCCTTGCTTACAAGCTGGGGTTTCCACGCATTCTTCAGTAAACGGAGGAGTCGTTTGAGCACCTCAGGGCATCTCTTATGCACCACATATGGAACACCATTAGGACCTGGAGCTGACTTGCACCGAGCTTTCTGGACAATGCTTTCTACCTCTTACACCGTTGGGGGCTTGGTGTTAAATTCAGCTCCTGGCTTACTCGGCCATTTAAGGCCTGCCATGCTACTGAGCGGCTTATCTTTGCGACCATCTGAATATGTCATTCTAAGGTGTTCTTCCAGGTCTTCTTTCCTGATATTTAGCGTACCCGACCGTGGCTGCTCAAACAGTTCTTTGGCAAACTTGAAGGGCTCCCTAAAGAATCTTTCCCTATCCCTTCGAGTCTTTTTTCTCTTCCTGCACAACCTTTCTGCTCTACAAAGGGCATTAAGTTGGCCTTTCAGGTGCTCCCAAATTTGTCGAAACCCTTCCTTCTCTGTGGCAACTGCGTTCTTGAACAGTTTTCGGGCATGCTTCTTCTGTTTCCTGATTTATTCTATTTTAATTTGTCTTCTACTTTTTCGTGGTGTGTTACTTTCCCTTGCCTCCCTCACTCCGAACACTTTGCGACAGTGCAGATATATTATGTTGCCGAAGATTTCCAGCTTCTTCTCCAAAGTTAGCTGCTTCAGGTTGTTATCCAACTCTTTTGCCAAGGCTTCGTCCAGCTGTTCCCAAAGCCCTTTTGCACTGGCTGGTGGAAACTTGATTGCATCTCTCTTCCCGTCCAAGAAGTGTGTGAGATCATCATCTGGCAGATCAACTTGAATGTACTCAGCACTGGGGATTGACTCCTGGCTGCGTTTTTCTAACGTCTTATCCGTCGAGGCAGAGCGCTGTTGATCTCCCCCTGATGACCTCCCACACCCTTTTTTCGTTCTGTGGATTTTCATTCCTCTCTGAGTAGAGAATTCCCTATCACAGGCACATGGAAATTCCAGCCGTTGTTCAGAGTTCGAAGTCCGTGTAACGGGTCTGGTCGATTCCAATGAGGCGCCTGTGGATTCATCATCCTCCCCTCCCCCCCCCCCTTTTCGGTGAATCCTGGGGGCATCTATCTTTTTTGGGTCCTGTAGCAATTGAATACAGCTTACGGGGTGCTAACCCGGTCAGCCGGTTTCTAGTCTTTCCCAGTGTCATCTGTCTTTCCAGAAGTCAATCGGTCTTTTCCCGATCGTCACTGGTTTGACCATGTAACTATGATAGGAAACTCTTTACAGAGCGATACAACAGGAAGCAATCTGATCATCAGAAGAGTCCCCCCGTCAAACAAGTGTTTCGGCCCGATATACTCCTTTACACTCTGAGGGGGCGGGCCCACTTGGGTCATGACTCCCAAGCGTCTCAGCCTCCTGTTGTCTTGTATCGAAAATGAACCCATTTCACTTATGGTATTTCACTATCTAATATACAGGAAGGAAGTATGACACTACCTAATATACAGGAAGAAAGTGAGACACTATGTAATATACAGGAAAGAAGTATGGCACTATATAATATTCAGGAAGGAAGTATCACCTTATCTAATATACAGGATGGAAGTATGACCCTATCTAATATACTGGAAGAAAGTATGACCTTGTCTAATATACAGGAAGGAAGTATGGCGCTATCTTATATACAGGAAGGAAGTATACCCCTATCTAATATACAGGAATGAAGTACGACCCTATTTAAAATACAGGAAGGAAGTATGACCCTATGTAATATACAGGAAGGAAGTATGACACTTTCTAATATACAAGAAGAAAGTATGACACTATCTAACATACGGGAAGGAAGTATGACACTATCTAATATACAGGAAGGAAGTATGACACTTTCTAATATACAGGAAGGAAGTATGACACATTCTAAAACACGGGGGAAAAGTATGACACTATGTTACATACAGGAAGGAAATATGACACTTTCTAATATAAAGGAAATAAGTATGACACTATGTTATATACAGGAAGGAAATATGACACTTTCTAATATTCAGGAAGAAAGTATGACACTTTCTAATATTCAGAAAGGAAGTATGACGCTTTCTAATATACAGGAAAGAATTATGAAACTTTCTAATATACAGGAAAGAATTATGAAACTTTCTAATATATAGGAAAGAATTATGAAATTTTCTAATATACAGGAAAGAATTATAAAACTTTCTAATATACAGGAAAGAATTATGAAACTTTCTAATATACAGGAAAGAATTATGAAACTTTCTAATATACAAGAAAGAATTATGAAACTTTCTAATATACAGGAAAGAATAATGAAACTTTCTAATATACATGAAAGAATTATGAAACTTTCTAATATACAGAAAAGAATTATGAAACTTTCTAATATACAGGAAAGATTTATGAAACTTTCTAATATACAGGAAAGACGTCGGAAACTTTCTAGTATACGGGAAGGAAGTTTGGCACTTTCTAATATAGAGGAAGGAAGTATGAAACTCTCTAATATATAGAAAGGAAGTATGACACTTTCTAATATATAGGAAGGACGTCTGAATTCTTTTATGCAGGAAAGAAGTATAACACTTTTATCTTATGTATAAGAAGAAAATATGACACTTTCTAAAATATAGGAAGGAAGTATAACACTTTCAAATGTATAGGAAGGAAGTAAAACACTTTCTAATGTATAGGAAGGAAGTATGACACTTTCTAATATATAGGAAGGAAGTATGACACTTTCTAATTATATAGAAAGTAATTATGACACTTTCTAATATATAGGAAAGAAGTATGACATTTTCTAATGTATAGGAAGGAAGTATGACACTTTCTGATGTATAGGAAGGAAATATGACACCTTCTAATGTATAGGAAGGAAGTATGACACTGTCTAATATATAGGAAGGAAGTATGACACTGTCTAATATATAGGAAGGAAGTATGACACTTTCTAATATATAGGAAGGAAGTATGACACTTTCTAATTATATAGGAAATAATTATGACACTTTCTAATATATAAGAAAGAAGTATGACACTTTCTAATATATAGGAAGGAATTATGACACTTTCTAATGTATAGGAAGGAAGTATGACACTTTCTAATGTGTAGGAAGGAAATATGACACCTTCTAATGTATAGGAAGGAAGTATGACACTGTCTAATATATAGGAAGGAAGTATGACACTTTCTAATTATATAGGAAATAATTATGACACTTTCTAATATATAAGAAGGAAGTATGACACTTTCTAATATATAGGAAGGAAGTATGACACTTTCTGATGTATAGGAAGGAAGTATGACACTTTCTAATATATAGGAAGGAAGTATGACACTTTGTAATGTATAGGAAGGAAGTATGACACTTTCTAATGTGTAGGAAGGAAATATGACACCTTCTAATGTATAGGAAGGAAGTATGACACCTTCTAATGTATAGGAAGGAAGTATGACACTTTCTAATATATAGGAAGGAAGTATGACACTTTCTAATATATAGGAAGGAAGTATGACACTTTCTAATGTATAGGAAGGAAGTATGATACTTTCTGGAATATCCAAACATACATCAGGCTATCAAGTGTGAGAAACACTGCCATAGAGTACTTCACCTGATCGCAAGTCAAAAATGACCTCCAGCCAGATCTGCGCGGGATTCTCAGAATTGACAAGAACATTTTCTTTCACAAATCAACGGGTGTATCGCTTGCACACTACAAAAACAACATTAAACTATCAGCTTGCACACTACAAAAACAACATTAAACTATCAGCTTACACACTACACAAACAACACTAAACTATCAAAGAGTGTATCAACTTACACACTACACAAACAACGCTAAACTATCAAAGAGTGTTTCAACTTTCATACTACACAAACATCACTAAACTATCAAAGAGTGTATCAACTTACACACTACACAAACAACACTAAGCTATCACACAGTGCATGAGCTTGCACACAACACAGTCAACACAAAACTATCAAAGACTGTATCTGCTTACACACTACACAGTCAACACTAAACTATTAACGTGTGTAGCTGCTTACACACAGAACAAAAAATACAAAACTATCTCTGATATCATACTTAAAACTAAATATATAACTACAGTAGAACCTCGATAATCCGAACTAGTTGGAACCGGAGGTAGCTTGAATTTGTTCTATTTGGTCTATTTGTTCCGGTTTTGTTCTATTTGTTCCGATTTTGGAACGTACCACCTAAAGGTCTTTTATGTTTGGACATGCGCCCTAATATAACAGCCTTGGTTGAAATGGACGCACGTGGCCAAAACGCGGCAAAATGTTATTTTTAAAAAAATGAACGTACCAAAATACAGTTCTCGAGACTAAAATAAAAAAGTGTGTAATACTAATAAAAAAAATAAACACTGACTTGTTATACACTTGTACATATACTTGTATTTGTTGGTAATTTATAATAACACGTATTATTCCCTAGATGCACCAGGGCGATCTTCGGATATCTGGATGTTACCAGCCAGTGGCGGGAAAGATCGTCTTTAACATCCTGGAGGCCAGAAACTTACCCCGAGTATCGCTGCTAGGAGCAATAAGTATGACATTTACTTATCCTTTTCCGATTGCTTGTCGTAATCATTACCATTGTAATACTTATAATCATCAGATGTAGTAGTAATAGTAGTAGTAGTTGTAGAAGTAGAAGTAGTAGCTGACTCCATTGATAACTGACTAACGGTGTGATGCGGTCATTGGAGCCATAAACCTCAGCTGTATTTTGCCTGATCGAATTAAGAATCCTCCCAGGATGCTTGATTTATGTCCAGTGCCTTCATGTTCTCTTGAACACATCTTTGAGTCTCAGCTGTGGTCGCTAATCTTTTTGCCATCTGCCAGTTGTCCGTATAAAATATCTTTCGGGATGTGACCATGGCGAACATGGCCAAGCCAGCACAATTTGTGCTGTCTAGGCACTGTATACGTGCTCCGAAGGCCGGCGCGTGACAGCACCTCGACATTTGTCACTTTGTTATTCCATGAAATACCACGGATGTGGAGCAGTCACCATAGGTGGAAGGTATTTAGTCATTTCTTGCTTATCATAAGTTGTCCAATGTCTGGCTGATATATAGAAGCGTGCTGGTAACACAGGCATTATATAACGCAGCTTTGGTCTTCATTGTGAGTTTGGAATTTTCCCAAACACGCGTTGTGAAGCAGGCGAAGATGGCTGCAGCTTTTCCAATTTCTGTGTCCATAGAGAGTATGTAGTTGATGTTATTCCCCAAGTATGTGCAGTGGTGCACTACTACCAATTCTCAGTAATCAATAGTGATAACTGGTGCAACATCCATATCCTGACCCCGTAAATTTCTTTTCTTAAGAAATTGTTATGAGGCTAAATTCCTAGCTCGTTTGAGTGAAGCGACTCATCAAGCTCTAAAGCTCCCGTTGACTTTGAGTGACGATTGCAGCGTGATCAGTGAACAACAAGTCTCTTATAGTCACCCTTCTGATTTTTGTTTTTGCCTTCGGCCTTTTGACCTAGTGTGGAGGCATATTCTTTTAGTTGCATCTCTGAATGCATGTTTCGAGACCAAGGCAAAGAATAGCCCGAAGAGAGTTGGAGCCAGAACGCAGCCTTCTTTAACGCCACTGCGAATGTCAAAGGGCTGTGATGTACTTCCAGCATATTGGACTGTTCCCTTCATGTCTTCACGGAATGACTTGATCATTTCCGGCAGTTTAGTGGGACAGCCTATTTTCAGGATGATTTTGAAGAGTCCATCCATGTTAACCAGGTCAAATGCCTTTGTGAGGTCTATAATTGTAGTGGTGTTGATGGTATTGTATGATGGTGATATTACTAAATGTAATTGTATGAGGCCAGCTGTGAAGGCTCCTGAGATAAAATGTAGTTGAGAATTGTCAGAAGGCCTTTCTTGCTACCACTACGACCTCACACTTAATTTTTTTTAATGAATGTGGCTACGTAAAGTGTCTAGGGTTATGATATGTAGTGTGGTGTAATAGGTTATAGATATACCCACAGATATTTAACAAGACTAATAATATTAATAAATGTTAAAATACACTGAACTAACTCACGTGTGTAAAATTTTTTGATAGAATTACATTTATTTTGTTCTGGATCAATTTTTTAGGTTGACCAGAACTTAAATGGATTTAGAGATTATGAAAGAAATGCATGGAATATTATATCATAAATGCAATAGTGTACATATATATGTACTATACTAGTTAGTTTTAATAAAATGTTCTAGTAGTCATCTCTTTGGGAGGATAGTTAATATTTGTGCTGTTGGGGTGGCCTCATCACACCTGTCTATATTGACTACACAGTGTCCAGAAAATGGTGGGAATTTTTATGGGGTTATTAGTAACTAAACTGCGTTGGTGAATGTCCAGCAGACCAGAGGCTCACTCATCTTGTAGTTGTAGCTCTGGTGCTGAAATCAGGTGGTCCCACCTCTCCGTGCTGGCGGGCAATAATGGTGGTCTCTGTCACAAATACTGCACAGATACACTCGAGTAAAGTCACCAACTGAATAGACACTGCTTTGTTGACAACAGAAACTCACAGCTCTGCAATCAAAGTATGGGCCATGTGTCAAAATCTATTCTCTACCCACGTCTGGACACAACACTGACACAACAACCACATCATACAGACAGGTCAGATCTCTCTGACCAAACAGCACATTTACCATGGTGGGTTTACATCAGATAGATCCTCCCAGACTATAGATTCTGAAAAATATTTATTAGTTGTCTGCCCTAAAAGAGGATAGGTAATATGTTTCATTATTCTCAACACTTGATCTGTCTTGCCTAACTCTTGCTGGAGTTTATGTACATTGTTGGTCCCTAGACCCTGACTAGGGCGGGGGGTCTAGAGCAAATCCCTACTTGTTTGTAAGGCTAGATTTCGATATGGCAGTATCAAATCACTCGAACATGAAACAATATTCAAAATATATAAGGAAATAATTTCAATCTTACCAGATTATGAATAAATAACACAGAATTGCTAGCAAAACTCAGCTGAGCTGCTGGCTATAGTATGGCGTCCCTAAACTTCTTACACTTTCTTTCATATGGAAATCACCACACTTTAAAATCTGTGTCTATCACTGAACAACTATTGAAGAATGGCCCCACTTTCGCGTCTGAGCGCTAATGATATGATTGTCTGTGGCCAATCACTGCCTATGTTTATTTTAAATTCAAATTTCCTACCATAAAGTCATTTCAGTCATGCTTCAGTCAAGTATGGATGGTTATCTGTTAGTCTGTCCGTCTCTACTTGTGTTTCTACAAAATGTACTTGATTTTTGAACCAACCTTTCTCTCCCCTCCAAAATTTTGTCGTTAAAAGTTATTTTTAGACACAGCCACCACAATATCCCCTCTCCTCCATACCAAGTAGATTTGAACACCTGCGTCTCGAGGTCGTGTTTTTTTGTGTGCAAAATAGCGACACTTTTAGATTCAATAGTCTGTCGATGATGTAAACTACACTGTCTTTTGTCATTATCTTCAATATTATCTATCCGTCTGTAAAATTAAGAACATATTAGTTCACTGCTCAGAATAGGCCATCCGGCCAACAAATTTTTATATTCCTAACATTAATATTAAGAAAAAAGTACTTTTTAATTTTTGTAATATTCCTAACATCTGCGTTTAGCCGCTGAATTCAAATCAAGGCCTTGGTATCGCGCAAAAGCGTCCAATAAATGACTGTGGCGTAACATATCTATGGTCCCTTCTGTCGAGTTGCTTACTTTTTATGTCAACTTGGGAAACGTGACTTTTCTCCGTTTCCCCCCCAATTGCGTCTCCTTAGCCTTTCCAGTCTCACGCAATCTTTCCAGTCATATTTTTTTCCTTTTTGATCCTCCGTTCCCCTCCTGTCTAGCAAGTCAATTTTTATGGAGGGTGATGACCCGCGGTCTAGGCGATCATGTACATCAGCAGCCTACGCATTATGTTTTTTTATCCTTATATGTTATCCTTGGAGGTATTTTACCGTTGTATCTCTGTCAATTTCACTACACATCTCCCCACTTGAAAACATGCCTATGGCAAGTTTCAACACCAGCGATACACATAGGTAAAATTACTCCTCACGTCTGCCGCTACTCTAATTTTGATCACAGGGGTGCCGACTGAGGAAATCTGCACCGACATTCAATTTGCGGCTTGCATACGCGACTGGTTTCCGTTCCCCATCAGGTGAAGATGATCTTTGCAACAAAGCCCCTCCGAGTCCTACATTACTTGCATCGGTTCTTAAGACAAAGTCCTGTGTCAAATCAGGCAGTTTGAGAATAGGCTTGCTAGTGAGTTTTTCCTTTAACTCTTGGAACGCTAGTTCACATTGTGCAGTCCAAATAATTTTATCTGGAAGTCCCTTGCGAGTCAGATCAGTCAGAGGAGCACAAATAGCGTTAAACTTTTTGATGTATTTCTGATAAAATCCGCATAACGACACGAATGATCGCACGTCCTTTTTTGTTTGTGGCCTAGGTGCTCTCTGCAGTTTTTCCAAATTCTTAGGATCAGGGGTCATATTACCCTGATATACAGTGTGTCCCAAGAATTCCAACTCTTTGCATCCAATACAACATTTTGTTGGCCTAGCAGTTAAGTTCGCCTCCCGAAGTCTATCAAACAACATCTCCAGAGCTTCAATGTGTTCTTCAAATGTCTCGGTGGCGACGAGAATATCATCCATGAAATTTGTGATACATGGGTTATTCAGGGGATCCAACAATTTGCGCATCATCCTTGAAAACACACTCGGAGCATTTTTCAGTCCGAATGGTAGCATATTGAATTCATAATGTCCATCCGAAGTGCTAAAAGCCAAATAAGGTCTCACTTCAGGCTTCACTGGGATCTGGTAATAGCCTTTACTAAGATCCACCTTTGAAAAGTATTTTGCCTTGTTCAGTCTGGCAAATAACTGTTTTGTGTCTGGTAATGGATCCACTTGTCCTTCTGTGACAGCATTCAGTTTCCTGTAATCTATGCACAGTCTGTGTTCCCCAGACGGTTTTCTCAACAAAACGACACTAGAACTAAAAGATGATTCACTGTGCGAAATAATCCCCTCCTTCAACAAATACTCTATTTCTTCCTTCAATGCCTTCTCCTTCGCGAACGGAATAGAATAGGCTCTCATACAGATTGGGTTTGAGTCTACCAGTTTCATGTCATACTGTAGCAAATTTGTATGGCCTGGTTTATCTGTTAATACATCTGTATGTTCCTCCAGAACCTGTTGAACTCTCTCCCTCTGGTTTTTAGTCAGGTGCTTACTGACTTTTACCTGTGCTGCTTGTTTCACAAGGATGTAATGGGTATTCATGTGAGGTGAGTGGTTCTTTTTGCATCTGGGTTGCAATAGCCAAGGTCAATAAGGGGGTGCTTTCCTGGAGTGGTCTGTCCAGATACTTCTTTAACAGGTTTACATGATAAACTTTTTCCTTCCCCTTTTTGTCAATTTTATAGTTTGTTCTAGACACCTTCTCTAGAACCGTATATGGACCTTGCCAACCAATTTGTAATTTATTCTGGCTTCCCGGTAGTAGAAGCAGCACCTTCTCTCCGACTGCCAGTTCCCTGTCCTTTGCCTTCCTATTAAAATATGCTGCATGTTTCTTCCTGGCTTGCTTCAAATTATCATTTGCCAGTTTCCATCCAGCTTTCAAACGATTGGTCAGTTCGTTCACATATTGATAAGATGAGGTAACAGTCTCTTCCGCCTTCTCATCTGTCCAGGTCCTTAATAAAGCTACATCTGGATCTTTAATTTATCATACGTATTTTTCCTGGAACCCGTCGGGTCCCGTCCATTAGAAGCTTTATAATGAGGACTTTTCTTCCTAGAATCATCACTCACAAATCGACCACTACCAATTTTTTTCTGGGGTTTGTCTCCCCACTTAAGATGGCTTATGAGAGATCTTCGCTCTCTTGTCTGTTCTTCCAGTTTATATAAGTCTGACCGAGGGATTGTCATCTTATCCTGGGTAAAATTTCTTCTTTGTACTCTTCGCATAGTGGCCATGTTAATCCATTCAAGTGAAGACTGGGTGTGAAAAGGGGGCTCCCATTCCACTTTGTCTACCCGCGTATAATTAGTTTTCCTTTCAGGCCTAAAGTTGCCCCGTGGCGTTTCTAGGTCCTGCACATATTTTCCCTTTGTGGGTGTTCCCTCATGAAATACGCCACATGCTTCTACAAAGTTTTCAACATCGACATTTACGTCGGGCCAATAGTATTTTCGAGCAATCTTTTGGCAGATGGTACCGACTTTCTCATGGTCACCATCTTTTCCAACATGTAAGCTCCTTATTAAGTTTGCCCTATATATCTTGGGAAGAACTAACTGTCCGTGACCAGTGGATCTAGTTCCTGTCTTCGTGTATAATAGTTTGTTCTTCATGAAATATTCCCCCTTGCTCGGAGGTGTGTGGCATTTGGGCAATTTTTTAAAACAGGGCTTGAGTGTCCTATCCTCAGCCTGCGCCTTCCTCATCTCCTCTGGATGAGCATTTATAGGTTCACCTTCTTCCTCCTTCTTCTGTGACCTGGTCTGCACTGTCGCCATGATCACAGGTTTCTCGGGATTCCCCAAGAAGACGTATCTACACCCCAATATCAGAGGGTAGATTGGTTCATCTATCACTGCTGCTCTGATTTCTCCTTCCACATAGCGAGTTTTCACCGTTATTCTTGCGATGGGAAGTGTCATGAGTGGTATGTCCTTAGTCGCCCCTTGTATTTCCACTGTTTCTGTGGTATACTGACTTGGGTCCACTAGGCTAGACTTCACAACTGAATCATAATCCAAACCTGTATCATAAAGGCACCTTATGGTGACCCCATTACAAATAACATCCTCACAAACTGGGGGGTGATAAGGTTCCTGTTGTCCATTAGGATTACCCTTTAATCTTCGCGTCCCCGACTTCATTGCAGCAATGTTTGAAGGTTTCCTTCTACAAAATTCGGTGTTATGGTTATCCTTCTTGCACCATTTACACCATCTTTTTCCTTGGTTCAACGGTTTTCTTTCATTGAACTTTTGGTCATTGAACTGTGAGTTTCTGTCGCGATAGTCATTTCTTGGCCGCTCAAAGTTTGTCCTACCTTTATTTCCCTGCTCTCTATTATCAAATTTATTAAATTGCTGTGGAGCTTTAAAATTGTCTATGTGCTTCTTCTTAGCACCACTTACCTCTGCCTGGGCTGCCTGATACCTCTCAGCAACATTTAAAATTTCCCCCAACTTCTCTGCACCTTGTTCCATGAGAAATTTTCTCATGTCTGGAGCCATGGACTCTCTCAATTGCTCAATCATGATCATTTCCTTAAGATCTTGGGTCTTCCCCAGAGCCGTCCATTTCTCCAAATAGGTTTCTAGTCTAGCAGAGAATTGGTGGTATGTCTCCCCAGACAACAGTTTGGCATTTCTAAATTTCTTACGATAAAATTCACCATTCTTCTCGTACCTTAATAACAAAGCCTGCTTTAACATGTCATAATTGTCTTGGTCTTCCCTGTTCATTTTGGCAAATACTTCATAAGAAGTACCTCTCAATCCCTGTGATAGCTTTAAGCTCCACCTCTCTCTCTCTAACCCATATGTAGTAGCTAATAACTCAAAACGTCCTAGGTACCCCTCTATGTCATCGTCTTTTTCAACAAAATGGTCTAAATGAAACCCCATAGCTGAGTTTGAGGCTCCCAGACTGGGCGTAGCATCTGAGGCAAAAGGGCTGGCACCATTTTCAGGAGCCGGGCCTTGTAATTCCAGCTCCCTTAGTCGTAATTCGTGCTCCCTTTGCAACCTTCTATCTTCTGCCTCCCTTTCGGCCTTTTTATCTTCTGCCTCCCTTTCGGCCTTTTTATTTTCTGCCTCCCTTTCGGCAGTCAACCTTTTTTCTTCTGCCTCCCTTTGCTGTCGTTTTTCTTCTGCCTCCCTTTGCTGTCGTGTTTCTTCTGCCTCAATCTGCAGCCTCTTAATTTCTCTATCAGCCTCAATTTGTAACCTCTTCTCTTCAGCTACCTTTCTATCTTCCCTTTCAATATATTTATCACATTCAGCCGTTACGTATTGAATTAAAATTTGACCATCCATTCCCATCTCCTTCGCGGTGAGCACAGCAGCTTATCTAAATTTTGCCAGCTCCGCCATACTTTTTAGACAATATAATAATATACAAGATAAATCTCTAACCAGTAAATACACTAAGTACTTCTTATGACTATAGTCTAACTAATTCTAACTAACCAGTTAACTAATTAATTATTACTGGCTGTGAAGATTCACCAACTTTTATCTGCAGGGACACTTTTAATTTTAAAGGAAATTTTACAATTTATTTCCCTACTTTTATTTCTCCCACCAGGAGATCCTAATATTACTGTTGGGCTAATTATCCCTGGACAAGACCCCAATTTATGTAGTGGTGTTGATGGTATTGTATGATGGTGATATTACTAAATGTAATTGTATGAGGCCAGCTGTGAAGGCTCCTGAGATAAAATGTAGTTGAGAATTGTCAGAAGGCCTTTCTTGCTACCACTACGACCTCACACTTAATTTTTTTTAATGAATGTGGCTACGTAAAGTGTCTAGGGTTATGATATGTAGTGTGGTGTAATAGGTTATAGATATACCCACAGATATTTAACAAGACTAATAATATTAATAAATGTTAAAATACACTGAACTAACTCACGTGTGTAAAATTTTTTGATAGAATTACATTTATTTTGTTCTGGATCAATTTTTTAGGTTGACCAGAACTTAAATGGATTTAGAGATTATGAAAGAAATGCATGGAATATTATATCATAAATGCAATAGTGTACATATATATGTACTATACTAGTTAGTTTTAATAAAATGTTCTAGTAGTCATCTCTTTGGGAGGATAGTTAATATTTGTGCTGTTGGGGTGGCCTCATCACACCTGTCTATATTGACTACACAGTGTCCAGAAAATGGTGGGAATTTTTATGGGGTTATTAGTAACTAAACTGCGTTGGTGAATGTCCAGCAGACCAGAGGCTCACTCATCTTGTAGTTGTAGCTCTGGTGCTGAAATCAGGTGGTCCCACCTCTCCGTGCTGGCGGGCAATAATGGTGGTCTCTGTCACAAATACTGCACAGATACACTCGAGTAAAGTCACCAACTGAATAGACACTGCTTTGTTGACAACAGAAACTCACAGCTCTGCAATCAAAGTATGGGCCATGTGTCAAAATCTATTCTCTACCCACGTCTGGACACAACACTGACACAACAACCACATCATACAGACAGGTCAGATCTCTCTGACCAAACAGCACATTTACCATGGTGGGTTTACATCAGATAGATCCTCCCAGACTATAGATTCTGAAAAATATTTATTAGTTGTCTGCCCTAAAAGAGGATAGGTAATATGTTTCATTATTCTCAACACTTGATCTGTCTTGCCTAACTCTTGCTGGAGTTTATGTACATTGTTGGTCCCTAGACCCTGACTAGGGCGGGGGGTCTAGAGCAAATCCCTACTTATTTGTAAGGCTAGATTTCGATATGGCAGTATCAAATCACTCGAACATGAAACAATATTCAAAATATATAAGGAAATAATTTCAATCTTACCAGATTATGAATAAATAACACAGAATTGCTAGCAAAACTCAGCTGAGCTGCTGGCTATAGTATGGCGTCCCTAAATTTATTTCACTTGCTTTCATATGGAATCACCACACTTTAAAATCTGTGTCTATCACTGAACAACTATTGAAGAATGGCCCCACTTTCGCGTCTGAGCGCTAATGATATGATTGTCTGTGGCCAATCACTGCCTCGGTTATTTGAATTTCAAAATTTCCTACACTAAAGTCATTTCAGTCATGCTTCAGTCAAGTATGGATGTTTATCTGTTAGTCTGTCCGTCTCTACTTGTGTTTCTACAAAATGTGCTTGATTTTTGAACCAACCTTTCTCTCCCCTCCAAAATTTTGTCGTTAAAAGTTATATTTAGACACAGCTACCGCTCAAAAACCCTCTCCTCCATACTAAGTAAATTTGAACACCTGCGTCCAAGGTCGTGTTTTTGTGTGCAAATTGCGACACTTTTTTTATTCAACACAGTCTGTCGATGATGTGAACTACACTGTCTTTTGTCATTATCTTCAATATTATCTATCCGTCTGTAAAATTAAGAACATATTAGTTCACTGCTCAGAATAGGCCATCCGGCCAACTAATTTTTATATTCCTAACATTAATATTAAGAAAAAAGTACTTTTTAATTTTTGTAATATTCCTAACATCTGCGTTTAGCCGCTGAATTCAAATCAAGGCCTTGGTATCGCGCAAAAGCGTCCAATAAATGACTGTGGCGTAACATATCTATGGTCCCTTCTGTCGAGTTGCTTACTTTTTATGTCAACTTGGGAAACGTGACTTTTCTCCGTTTCCCCCCCCCCAATTGCGTCTCCTTAGCCTTTCCAGTCTCACGCAATCTTTCCAGTCATATTTTTCCTTTTTGATCCTCCGTTCCCCTCCTGTCTAGCAAGTCAATTTTTATGGAGGGTGATGACCCGCGGTCTAGGCGATCATGTACATCAGCAGCCTACGCATTATGTTTTTTTTATCCTTATATGTTATCCTTGGAGGTATTTTACCGTTGTATCTCTGTCAATTTCACTACAATAATAAGGCGATATAAGTTTTTTTTAAGGTCTTTTCCTTGCAATAAAACGTGTAGCACTTCTCTCTCACAATTCCAGAGCCTGCCAGGCGCGTTTCCTCAAGTGCAGCTACTGTATATTCACCTGGAGTGGTTTGTTCATCGTCAATTATGGCTGTCTTCATGACAGTCCAGTCAACAAAGTCCGGATATTTCTACATCTGAACCTGATAGTGGGTTTCTTTCTATTATTTCTGGTTTTCTTATTATTGCTTGGTGCAAAATTTTATGTCCACAGTTTGAGTTTGATTCTAACCCCCATTCACCCAATGGTGAAAGCAGGCAGTGGCGAGACAGCACCTATTTGACTGGGGGCTGCCCAGCTTGAAGCGAGCGGTAGCTGTCCAGTGAGATCCTAGAACCTCTCCCACCGTCGGAAGTAACCTCTGGCGACATGATCTATGCCAATTGGTCAAAATGCTTATAACTGGTAACTGCTACTTTCCGTTTTGTGCCGACACCTATATAGTGAAGCTGTAGCGTCCTCTCCAGGGCACGAGCTTGGGCACAGTTATATGGAGATCAAGTTGTTACCTCTCCATTCAGCCAGTGGGTCCAAAGAAAAGGCAGTAGCCGATACAGTTTGGTACCAGCCACATCGCAGGAGTTGCCAGAATAATGTCGAATCAACATTAGAGTGTCTTAGGGACTCCGACTCCGTATTTATCCTCAGGGTTTACTCACAAAGCCTTTCCTGTAAACGGATATTCCTTCAAGGCAGCCGTGGTTTGCAATCAGAGTTTGACCTTCTCTTAGATAATCTACCAACCAAGGATCACGAGCTCTATCTGCCCGAAGCTGCTGGTTTTGTCCACGGATGTTTATTCACTATTCACAGCTAACCCCTATATCTTGAGTCCGTCCAACCATCCAAATGTATGTAGAATCACTCATGAAAATATATGTGGATGTTGCTGCTGTAAGAATAAAATATGCTTGGGTGTAACTTACAGAGGTATGTGTACGTGTAAAAATGTATGTAGATTTAGCAATGAATAGTATGTACATATGCATTTAAAGATGTGAATGTAAATATAGAGAGTTACACTAATGTAAACGTGAGGTATATGGATATATGAAAAAAAGTGTGAGCAAAGATGTATTGATAACTTGAGGATAATGTATGTGTGCGTGTGTAATTACAAGGTATGCGTAAATGAACATGAATTTGATGAAATGAGGGGGGTATGTGTGAATGTAAAGACGACGATGTGTAGGTGAATGTTCGGACTAGGGTTTGTTGAATATAAAACAGAAAGTGTTGAATTAAATTTAAGATATATAGGCTGATGAATGTGTCTGTATGTAAGGGCGGAAGATAGTGTAAGGTGCGAGGACGAAGATCTATGAGGTGTAACAACAACTGTTACATGTAAGGACAAGGATGTGTTGTATGTAAGGACAAAGATGCGTTGTATGTAAGGACAAGGATGTGTTATATGTAAGGACAAGGGTGTGTTGTATGTAAGGAAAATGATGTGTTGTATGTCAAGAAAAAGGATGTGTTGTATGTAAGGACAAAGATGTGTTATATGTAAGG
Organism: Oreohelix idahoensis; assembly: GCA_024509875.1. Lineage (NCBI taxonomy): Eukaryota > Metazoa > Mollusca > Gastropoda > Stylommatophora > Oreohelicidae > Oreohelix > Oreohelix idahoensis. The sequence continues at coordinate 201,972 of JAMPIV010010159.1, forward strand.
ACAAGGGTGTGTTGTATGTAAGGAAAATGATGTGTTGTATGTCAAGAAAAAGGATGTGTTGTATGTAAGGACAATGATGTGTTGTATGTAAGGACAAGGATGTGTTGTATGTAAGGACAAGGATGTGTTATATGTAAGGACAAGGGTGTGTTGTATGTAAGGAAAATGATGTGTTGTATGTCAAGAAAAAGGATGTGTTGCATGTAAGGACAAAGATGTGTTGGATGAAAGGCAACTGTCTGTTGGATGTGACGACAAGGATGTGTTGGATGTGAGGACAAGGATGTGTTAGATGAAGTGAGGACACGGATGGGTTGGGTGTAATGTAAAGGATTTATTGTATGTGACGACAAGGATGTGTGGGATGTAAGGACAACGGTGTGTTGTATGTAAGGAGAACGGTGTGTTGTATGTGAGGACAACAGTGTGTTGTATGTAAGGACAACGGTGTGTTGTATGTGAGGACAACGGTGTGTTGTATGTAAGGACGATGGTGTGTTAGATGTAAAGACAACGATGTGTTGTATGTAAGGACAACGATATGTTAGATGTAAGGACAACGGCATGTTAGATATAAGGACAACGGTGTGTTGTATGTAAAGACAACGGTGTGTTAGATGTAAGGAAAACGGTGTGTTAGGTGTTAGGACAACGGCATGTTAGATGTAAGGAAAACGGCATGTTAGATGTAAGGACAACGGCGTGTTAGATGTAAGGACAACGGTGTGTTGTATATAAGTACAACGGTGTGTTGTATGTAAGGACAACGGTGTGTTAGATGTAAGGACAACGGCGTGTTAGATGTAAGGACAACGGTGTGTTGTGTGTAAGGACAACGGTGTGTTGTATGTAAGGACAACGGTGTGTTAGATGTATGGACATTGTCGTGAGAAATTCTAATCCACATATATAAATTATCAGGTAAATGTAAAGCCTAACACATAAATTCAATAAAAGGAAAGAAGAATGGTAAAGAACAGTGCTGTCACAATGACTGTACTCGAAATCCCCCTTGTTTTCTCTTTCGTCTGCAAATTGTAACGTTTCACGTTGATAGTAAAAGCCTACTGCTTCAATACCCGCTTTCTACGATAAAACATGTGCTGCATTTGTAAGAAAAACCTTGAGATACGCAAGTTGACCTAGATTTAAAATTCCATTCATGTCATTTTATACACTACGTTACCCAAAAACGAAAGACAGATGGACTAAAGATAGAAAGAAAGGGAGAGGCTGAAAGCCGGAACGCAGGCAATACTACCACAGTCTCGCGATACACAATTACTACCATCACGCGTGTAAGGCCACAAGCATTACTGTTGGGTGTTCATTCTAATGGTAAAGAACTTCATTACGCGAATGGTTGCAAAGGAACAAAAATGTCAGAAAATGTTCTTCAAAACGAACTCCAACAAGTAGTGTTTAACTGGTCACTTACTGGCAGCACACAAGTCTGTGATGACTGTACATATATTTTATTTAACGTGACACATACGGAGTGAAACAAGACGATCATAGTTACAGGTGCAAAAGGGTCATACGTCAAAATGTTGATAATTACTTTTCAAGTTCATGAAGATTCTCTAACAATTAAGTCCTCTTATTCAAGTGGCTAAGGGTCACTTCCTCTACCATATCATATGTATTGCAGTCAAGTCCGTTGACCTTCTTTCAAGGTCGTATCTTATGGCCAACGGATTCATTCTCAAGGAGCAATACTTCTTATCATACTTGTAACAATTCCAGACTTTTTCCATACGATACTTAGGTAGCATATATATATAAAATCCAAACAAAGTCATCCACGACAATACGACCAGGTTAGAGTTCTGTGTTGACTAACCTCTCTATATCCATGCCACGACTTTGGCATTGACGAAAGTACGGCATATAAAAACATGTGAAGAATACAAATCAATTAACTTCGTTTACTCGTAGGTATCCTCCCTCTACGGTAATTCAAAAGGGCTAACGACTCCGTCTGTCCATTCTAGGAATTACATACTACGATGAATTCCCGCTAGACCAAAACTAGGAGCGGCCTGATACTTTAATTTAACTCAATAAACATTCGATGTGACATGGGGCGACACTTACTTGATACTTCCACTATTGGCTTCATCATGAATACCAATAGATATCATTACAAAATAATGGCTTCTTCAAACTTGCCAGAAAAATCCAAGAAATATATATCGGACATAAACATGGTCCGAACTGCCCCGTTCAAAACATGACGTCAGAATCCCTCAACTAGGTTACCCGTGCGTCCAAAGCAACTCACACTGCATTGTGCACGTCAGTGCGTGAATCAATCGAACGCACAAATAATATAACTATATTAAGACTGGTGCGTACATTTGGCAGGACCGAAGACTACCCCCTTAGGTAATAAATGTACGTAACAACTAGCTTTTTTTTTTCAAATCGACAGTGATAAAAAACACTACATACACGAGAGTTAGTTTTTAAAAACTCACAAAACGCTTATTAGGAAACATGACATTATACTGGTTTACGTTTGAAAACATTACAGTACCCAGACACCACATCGTATTCGAAGTAAACAGGAGGTAGAAGAAAATGCATATTTTGAACGCAGCCACTTAGCTCCTTTAAATTTGTATATTTGGGTTCCTTAGGACTTGCTGACAAAGAATATGTTAAACGTTACGACGCAAATAGCCTAGGAATTACCAAATTATAGCCAAAATAAAATAGTGAGGGATGTCAGACAACACCAAAATCAGAATCGCTCAGTGGCAGATTTTCACACCACCATTGTACGGGAAATGGGTCTCCATGTTAAATCCGATTTGATTGGAGCGCAAGAAATGTAAGGCTAAACACGATTAGTCGGGCTATAAATACTATCTTTTGTTGTCAGGGGAAACGTGAGTAGGAGTACTTTTTTTCAAACGATTGGGTAAACATGGCACGATTGGTTAGACCCGCGAATATAGTCAATCAGAGGCGTCAGGTCACCACCACATGTTCAAATAAACTTACTAAAGAACCAGTGCGTTGAGCACCAGTGCATATTTTTCTAAATAAAAGCCTGGGACATCGGCAGATCGAAATTGTGCTATATTCATTGCCAGTCAACGTAACTGTGTATTATTCCATGAATTGTGGTAAGCTTGATATATTCAATATCTTTTTAATGAAAATTGAATGTAAATTGATAATTTATGTGTGTATATATGTGTGGTTCAGTAGCGAACATGAGGCAAGGCCTATATAGTGCTCCAACCTGAACAGAAGGTGTCGGAGGAAAGTAAAACTACATGGAATTGCCAAACAGTACACTGACACCTATCTTATCGACTAGAAAGAAATAATGCTGGAATTGCAGAGGCGTAGTAACCATTAGGGAGGAATATACTGGTGTAGATTATTTCAGATGAAGCTGACAGTTGGCCTACCGCTCTGAACTCAGTGTTTGTTATGTATTGTGTTCAGTCTAGAAATAGATTATAAATTAGTTATGAAGTAGGAGGTACAACCTTCTTGTTTCAGGGACCGTGGTCCTAACGTTATTGAGCAGCACCTGGTCTGAGCTTTGCTGAACCTAGAGGCTGACAGCATACTCCTGGGTCCAGATTGTGACCAGTGAGGTGTCTCCAGAACACAGGGAGGCTATTGAGCAGAGGAGTCTTTTCCTGCCGCCATCACGAAAGATAAGCCTATGTGGCCAGTGGAGCTCAACATTATCCCCCCCCCCCTCAAAATCTGACTTTATAATAAACCAGAGGGAAAATACAGTGTTTAAATTGATAGGAACTGTGAACTTTTCCCCATACCATTTACAAGATAAACAAACACTTGAAGTCATGATGACAAATAACAACATAGCTTGAAAAAACAAAACCAGTATTACCTCATATTACTACTACACAAGTGACACACATAGGATAATATTAATAAAATATGTCACTACAAGGTTCATATTGATAAATTCTGTACATATGAATTGTAATTACAATTGATTGTGATTCCTGGTTCACTTTGTAGTTGAATCAGGACATATATATTAATGGAAGCAATTAATACATATTGATATTTGAAAATTTACCAGTGACTCATTTAAGATTGTCTTATAGAACGTTACATGTGTGTGAGTGTCGCAGTGTTGTCAAGTGTGGTGGAATAAATTAAATTGTTTATCTGTCTGTTGTTGTTGTGACTTACACTTCATCATATACATACCCTAGACATTTAACGTAGTCATCACAATATTCCAGAATAATTCTGACTGAGGCATAATGTGGTAGCAAGTAAGGTTATCTGTAAAACACTACACCTATTAGATACAGATACCTTCACAGCTGATCTCAGTCAGTACACTAAGTCCCCTATAAATATTTATAACATCCCACTTTACCACATATATTGGGGTCTCGCTCTCGGGATTTTGAATCTTTCCCTATTAAAAATATTGGGGGTAATTCACTTCAGGGAATAATAGAAATTAAAAAGGTATCCTTGGGTGAAAATAAATAACGTTGAGCTCTCAGTGCCTGTGGTTGTCATTAGATAATTATTGAAAGATTGAATTGTTTACATTTACATGTTAGACAATGGCCGACTTGGCAAAATTTCGATCTGCTGCTGTACAGACTGCGAAAGAGTTAGGAATGGACGGGCAAATTATGATTGCTTATGTCACTGCTGAATGTGACAAATATATTGAACGGGAAGAAAGAAGATTAGAAAAAGAGGCCGAAAGAAAATTAGAATCTGAAAGATTGGCCGAAGATAAGAGAATAGAGGCTGAAAAAGAGATTAAGAGGTTGCAGATTGAGGCTGAGGCTAAGAGGTTGCAGATTGAGGTTGAGGCTAAGAAATTGGAGGCAGAAAGAGAAGACAAAAGATTGGCTGCAGAAAGGGAAGACAAGCGATTAGCTGCAGAGAGGGAAGCAGAAAAGGAGGAGAAGAGATTACAAAGGGAGCACGAGTTACGACTAAGGGAGTTTGAGTTTCAAGGCCATGCTCCTGAAAATGGTGCCAGTCCCTTTGCCTCTGATGCCACTGCTAGTCAGGGAGCCTCAACCTCAGCTATGAACTTTCATTTAGATCATTTTGTTGAGAAAGACGATGATATTGAGAGCTATCTAAATAGATATGAACTATTGGCTACCACATATGGGTTAGAGAGAGAAAGGTGGAGCTTAAAGTTATCTCAAGGGCTTCGTGGGGCAGCTTATGAAGTTTTTGCCAAAATGAGCAGAGGTGATCAGGAAAATTATGACATGCTAAAGCAGGCTCTTTTGTTAAGATATGAAAAGAACGCAGAATTTTATAGGAAAAAATTTAGGAATGCTAAACTACTGTCAGGTGAAACCTATCACCAGTTCTCTGCACGGTTAGAGACATACTTGGAGAAATGGACTTCTCTGGGGAAAACCCAAGATCTTAAGGAAATGGTCCTTATAGAACAACTAAGAGAGTCCATGGCTCCAGACCTGAGAAAGTTTCTCATGGAACAAGGTGCAGAGAGGCTGGGTGAGTTGCTAAATGTTGCAGAAAGGTATCAAGCGGCTCAGGCAGAGGTATCAGGTAAAAAAAGAAACAGCTGGAAAATTTTAGGGCACCACAGAACTTTAATAAATTTGATCCTAGAGATCAAAACAAAGGTAAGCACCAATTTGATAGGCCACGGTATGACAATAAAAATAAAACCCCACAATTCGATGAAAGGAAATATGATGAAAGAAAATCTTTCAACCAAGGGAAAAGGTGGTGTAAAAATTGTAAGATGAACAATCATGACACTGACCATTGTAGAAGGAAACCTCTCATTGTGCTGCTATGACATCTGGGAAAAAGGAAAAAAAGGTCAAACCTGCAGAACTACAGGAACCATACCACCCCCAGTGTGTGAAGATGTCATCTGTAATGGTGTCACTATAAGGTGTTTATATGATACCGGTTTAGATTACGATTCCGTTGTGAGTTCTCACCTGGTGCAGGCAGATCAATACACCACAGAAACAGTGGAGATTCAAACTGCAACCAAGGATGTAGCTACCATGACGCTTCCAGTCGCCCGGATAAAGGTGAAAACGCGATATGTGGAAGGAATCATAAAAGCAGCAGTGATAAATGAGCCAATCTACCCTCTGATATTGGGGTGTAGATATGTCTTCTTGGGGAATCCCAAGAGACCTGTGATATTGGCAACAGTGCAGACCAGATCACAGTCTAAAAAGGAGGAGGATAATCCAATAAATACTCATCCAGATGAGATGAGGAAGGCACAGGCTGAGGACAAAACACTCAAGCCGTGTTTCAAGAAGTTGCCCAAATCTCATACACCTCCAGGCAAGGGAGAATTTTATATGAAGAACAAGCTGATATATAGGAAGGCTGGATCTGAATCCAATGGTCACGGACAGCTGGTCCTTCCCACTTCATATAGGACTAAAGTGTTGGAACTAGGGCATGCGATTCCCTTCAGTCTAAACATGTGGCAGAGGCATTGCTCACAATTTTCACAAGGTTAGGCTTTCCCAATCAAATCTTGACTGATAATGGCTCTCAGTTCAAGGGGAAACTAACTGAAGAAGTTTTCAGGATCTTCCAGGCCAAACACTTCCATTGTAGTGTGTACCACCCCCAAGGGAACGGCCAAGTGGAAAGATTTAATGGCACGTTGATGTCAATCCTGAGAAAGTTGGCACACGAAAAACCAGATACGTGGGACCAGTACCTTCACGCCGCCCTCTTTGCTTATCGGGAGGTACCCCATAGTTCAACCGGTATGGCCCCGGCAACATTATTGTTTGGAAGGCCAATAAAAGGTCCGCTCGAAGCTCTGTTAAGAACGTGGACTGATGAAAAGGCAGAGGAAAACATTACATCCTCATACCAATATGTGAATGAGCTGACCACTCGTTTAAAAACTGGCTGGAAACTTGCCAATGAAAATTTGAAACAAGCCAGGAAGAAACATGCTGCCTATTATAACAGGAAAGCTAAAGACAGAGATTTGGCTGTGGGAGAGAAGGTACTGCTTCTTCTCCCCGGTAGTCAGAATAAGTTACAAACTGGATGGCAAGGGCCATATACAGTTCTAGAGAAGGTGTCTAGAACCAATTATAAGATAGATAAGAAGGGGAAAGAAAAAATCTATCATGTGAATCTCCTGAAGAAATATTTGGAAAGAGAACATCAGGAAGAGACACACTTGTTGACCTTGTCCATTGCCATGGAGATGAAAAAGAAACCACTTTCATCATTTGAATATCCATTACACCCCTGTGAGACAGCGGCACAGGTGAAAATCAGTACACATTTAACGAAAACTCAGAAGGAGAGAGTGCAGCAGGTTCTAGATACTCATACAGAGGTGTTAACAGACCGACCTGGGCATACAAACTTATTGGAATATGATATGAAACTGATAGACCCCACACCTGTCTGTATGAAACCCTATTCGATTCCTTTTGCTAAGGAGAAAGCTTTGAAGGAAGAGATAGACTATTTGTTGAAGGAAGGAATTATTTCACACAGTGAATCTTCGTATAGTTCCGGTGTTGTACTCTTAAGGAAACCCTCGGGAGAACATAGACTCTGTATAGATTACAGGAGACTGAATGCTATTACAGAAGGACAGGTGGATCCATTGCCGGATACAAATCAGTTGTTTGCCAGGCTAAATAAAGCTAAATATTTCTCAAAAGTGGATCTGAGTAAAGGATACTATCAGATTCCAGTAAAGCCTGAGGTTAGACCATACCTAGCTTTTAGTACCTCAGAAGGACACTATGAGTTTAATAGATTGCCATTTGGATTGAAGAATGCACCAAGTGTCTTCTCTAGAATGATGAGAAAATTATTGGACCCTCTGAATAATCCATGTATCACAAACTTCATGGATGATATCCTTATAGCCACAGAAACATTTGAGGAACACATTGACTCTCTGAACATGCTATTTAATCGACTTAAGGAAGCGAATTTAACAGCCCGACCAACCAAATGTTGCGTTGGATGTAAAGAATTAGAATTCTTGGGACATACAGTTTATCAGGGAAACATGACCCCTGACCCAAAGAATTTAGAGAAACTAAAGAAAGCCCCGAGACCACAAACCAAGAAAGACGTGAGATCCTTTGTCTCATTATGTGGGTTTTACCAAAAGTATATCAAAAACTTTAATTCCATATGTGCACCGTTAACTGATTTGACACGTAAAGGACATCCAGATCGAATTACATGGACACCACAATGTGAAATGGCTTACCAGGAATTGAAGGAAAAGCTCACAAGCAAACCTATTTTGAAATTACCTGACTTAAGTCAAGAATTCATAGTAAGGACGGATGCCAGTAATATTGGGTTAGGTGCAACTCTGCTACAGAAATAAGATGCATTGGATGGGGAATTAAGCCCAGTGGCATATGCTAGCAGAAAGTTAAATAAAGCTGAAACCAATTACTCAACTAGCGAAAAAGAATGTCTTGCAGTAATATGGGCGATAAAGAAATTCAATATTTATCTGTATGGGAAGGCATTTAAGTTGCAAACTGATCACAAACCTTTGTCGTTTCTAGCACAGGCTAGACATGAGAATTCTAGATTACTCCGTTGGTCATTATTGATGCAGCCATTTGAGTTCAGCATAGAGTATATAAGTGGAAAAACAAATCTGGGAGCGGATTTTTTAAGCCGCCATCCGTGTGATGAGAATCACCCAAAACCCCAGGAATAATAATACATTTCTCTATGTGTATATAGAATTATAGACTGACATATAACGTCTGTTTTAAGTGGGGAGGATTTGTCGTGAGAAATTCTAATCCACATATATAAATTATCAGGTAAATGTAAAGCCTAACACATAAATTCAATAAAAGGAAAGAAGAATGGTAAAGAACAGTGCTGTCACAATGACTGTACTCGAAATCCCCCTTGTTTTCTCCTTCGTCTGCAAATTGTAACGTTTCACGTTGATAGTAAAAGCCTACTGCTTCAATACCCGCTTTCTACGATAAAATATGTGCTGCATTTCTAAGAAAAACCTTGAGATACGCAAGTTGACCTAGATTTAAAATTCCATTCATGTCATTTTATACACTACGTTACCCAAAAACGAAAGACAGATGGACTAAAGATAGAAAGAAAGGGAGAGGCTGAAAGCCGGAACGCAGGCAATACTACCACAGTCTCGTGATACACAATTACTACCATCACGCGTGTAAGGCCACAAGCACTAGCTTTTTTTTCAAATCGACAGTGATAAAAAACACTACATACACGAGAGTTAGTTTTTAAAAACTCACAAAACGCTTATTAGGAAACATGACATTATACTGGTTTACGTTTGAAAACATTACAGTACCCAGACACCACATCGTATTCGAAGTAAACAGGAGGTAGAAGAAAATGCATATTTTGAACGCAGCCACTTAGCTCCTTTAAATTTGTATATTTGGGTTCCTTAGGACTTGCTGACAAAGAATATGTTAAACGTTACGACGCAAATAGCCTAGGAATTACCAAATTATAGCCAAAATAAAATAGTGAGGGATGTCAGACAACACCAAAATCAGAATCGCTCAGTGGCAGATTTTCACACCACCATTGTACGGGAAATGGGTCTCCATGTTAAATCCGATTTGATTGGAGCGCAAGAAATGTAAGGCTAAACACGATTAGTCGGGCTATAAATACTATCTTTTGTTGTCAGGGGAAACGGGAGTAGGAGTACTTTTTTCAAACGATTGGGTAAACATGGCACGATTGGTTAGACCCGCGAATATAGTCAATCAGAGGCGTCAGGTCACCACCACATGTTCAAATAAACTTACTAAAGAACCAGTGCGTTGAGCACCAGTGCATATTTTTCTAAATAAAAGCCTGGGACATCGGCAGATCGAAATTGTGCTATATTCATTGCCAGTCAACGTAACTGTGTATTATTCCATGAATTGTGGTAAGCTTGATATATTCAATATCTTTTTAATGAAAATTGAATGTAAATTGATAATTTATGTGTGTATATATGTGTGGTTCAGTAGCGAACATGAGGCAAGGCCTATATAGTGCTCCAACCTGAACAGAAGGTGTCGGAGGAAAGTAAAACTACATGGAATTGCCAAACAGTACACTGACACCTATCTTATCGACTAGAAAGAAATAATGCTGGAATTGCAGAGGCGTAGTAACCATTAGGGAGGAATATACTGGTGTAGATTATTTCAGATGAAGCTGACAGTTGGCCTACCGCTCTGAACTCAGTGTTTGTTATGTATTGTGTTCAGTCTAGAAATAGATTATAAATTAGTTATGAAGTAGGAGGTACAACCTTCTTGTTTCAGGGACCGTGGTCCTAACGTTATTGAGCAGCACCTGGTCTGAGCTTTGCTGAACCTAGAGGCTGACAGCATACTCCTGGGTCCAGATTGTGACCAGTGAGGTGTCTCCAGAACACAGGGAGGCTATTGAGCAGAGGAGTCTTTTCCTGCCGCCATCACGAAAGATAAGCCTATGTGGCCAGTGGAGCTCAACATTATGCCCCCCCCCCCCTCAAAATCTGACTTTATAATAAACCAGAGGGAAAATACAGTGTTTAAATTGATAGGAACTGTGAACTTTTCCCCATACCATTTACAAGATAAACAAACACTTGAAGTCATGATGACAAATAACAACATAGCTTGAAAAAACAAAATCAGTATTACCTCATATTACTACTACACAAGTGACACACATAGGATAATATTAATAAAATATGTCACTACAAGGTTCATATTGATAAATTCTGTACATATGAATTGTAATTACAATTGATTGTGATTCCTGGTTCACTTTGTAGTTGAATCAGGACATATATATTAATGGAAGCAATTAATACATATTGATATTTGAAAATTTACCCAGTGACTCATTTAAGATAGTCTTATAGAACGTTACATGTGTGTGAGTGTCACAGTGTTGTCAAGTGTGGTGGAATAAATTAAATTATTTATCTGTCTGTTGTTGTTGTGACTTACACTTCATCATATACATACCCTAGACATTTAACGTAGTCATCACAATATTCCAGAATAATTCTGACTGAGGCATAATGTGGTAGCAAGTAAGGTTATCTGTAAAACACTACACCTATTAAATACAGATACCTTCACAGCTGATCTCAGTCAGTGCACTAAGTCCCCTATAAATATTTATAACATCCCACTTTACCACAGACATGTAGCGAGATTTGATAACACTTGCTTGGTTGTAACGCGACACACGCCCACAGCGCACACACACACACACACACACACCAGCGCAAGGACAGCGTGGCGGTCTTTCTTTGAAGTTTGAAGACGGGAAATGTGAATTACGGTTAAGCTAGACAATATTACGGAAGAATGAGGAAATAGCTATATAGGAATGTATGGCGGACTTTAAAAGTTTGCATTTACTGGACATTAAATTAATAACTACAAGAGAACGCCTGGTTGGAATACAATTAAATAAAAATAATTCAATAAAGGAGATAGACTAGGAATTATATCCAAAAGGATATTATTCAAATATAAATAGTTTTAAAGATAATTAATATTTTTCACCTTCATCACATCTGCTAAAAGTTAGCTAATAATCTTTAAAAATTTATTATAACTGCATACCAAAACGGATTTAAATATAAATTGGATAGAATGGAAGCCTCATATGGGGAAAAGGAAATGATACCTAGGAAGGAAGGAAGGAAGGATATAAGTGTGTAGGGAACAGAAGAAAAAAACAATTACAGGAAAAGCACAGATCGCCTCAAATTGCCTCAAACCAAGAGATTAAACTAAAATCTTTTGGGATTTTTAGAGGTGCTTTCTCGTACGGGCGAGAGACTGAAATATAAGGACAGAGCGGCGCATTGGAAATCACACACACCAAACCCAGAAGCCAGAGTGAGAAACTGAAAGACAGCATCTGCAAGAAAAGTTCTATTTTCACGCTGCATGCAGGGCAGATTAAATTCAGCCAAAACAGTCTCACTGTGAGCTTATAAATCCTAAGAGGGTATGTAAATTTATTAAAGATATATATATTACTAATATCATTTTATTTCAGATTTTATTTCCGATTAATTGTATCAGATATAATAAAAAAGGGAATGACGCTAACCAGAGATAACCTTCACCGGCATTGTCAGGAATCATAACCATTAATTGGTTAGCCAAATATATCATGGCTAATTCTTGCCTGGAAGCTTACGGCATACCAGCAAATACATAAGTGACTTGGCATCCATGAGTGGAAGGCAAAGGTTATATCGTACCCATGTATCATAACATGTGATTATTCATGTATTTTGTTAATTCTGCACAGTATACATTATCTTATCATGCTATCTCTGTAACATACTACCATGATTCATTCATTTATATACAAACACTGAAGACATGGTCGCATCATGAACAGCAGTGGGTGGTGAGATTGTTGGAACACCATGGCCAGTTATTACCTTTTGTTCCAGGTTTTATGATCAATGTTTATGATCATTCCTGATCGAGAAACTAAAGACTTGAGGATCGTTGATCCAGCTAACTGAAGCCTAGAGGTCAACCAATCTTCAACACCTTAGTCCCCCGTAGTTATAGGGCGGGCTGAAGGAAAGTCTTCCGTATTCAAGTGTGTCTCAGGAACCTCGAGCAGACGTGTCTAATAACATAAAATGAGTTGTATGTGTATCTATCCAACAAACACTGTGAGCAGTTTCTAAAACGACTGTCTAATGATGACAACTAGATGGCAAGAGATAATGTGACAATCCTTTTGTTGTAATATGAGTGGAAGATAAATCCAAGACTTTTTCTATTACTTATTTTAATTTGTAACTATAAATAATCATTCATTTTACCATCTTCCCACACCCATTTCTCATTACAAGAATATATAGATGTACATAATAAATTGGGAAATTGTACTCATTAGACTTGTTAAATTTTTAACTGTTAAATTTTGAGTTACCTTTTCAAATTTAATTATATTATCACATAGGGTTACTATAGCAAAAGTAGCAACTTATACTTCTGAAGCCTAAATCTATTGTTCAGCTCAGAGTATTCACAGCTGTAACTCATTTGTGATACCAGTGTACTTCTCGGGCACTGGAACTTCATACTTTCTGGAGAGAGATTCTACTTCTGCTCTACCACTAATATTATTCTAAGAAAACCTTTCGCTACAGGACAATGGTGTGTTAGATGTAATGACAACGACGTGTTGTGTGTAAGGACAACGGCGTGTTAGATGTAAGGACAACGGTGTGTTGTATGTAAGGATAACGATGTGTTACATGTAAGAAAAACGGCATGTTACATGCAAGGACTACGGTATGTTGTATGTAAGGACAACGGCGTGTTAGATGTAAGGACAACGGGGTGCGACAGAATGGGGTGACCCCTCTCGATTTCTGCTTCACTCCGGCAGTAATCGGTGCATTTTTGGTACTGATTTTATTGCGTGTTTTCAATTGTCACACTTTCTTTCTTTCTTTCTATACTATGTAGCAGATAGTTTATACTTTCAAGTATTCTTTCACTAATTTCAGTATATTGTGTCTTGTCTGTTATCTGACACTTCTTATGGATGATAAACACCTCACATTTGCAAGGAGAGGTAGAGATAAAATTACGAGAGGAAGATTGGTAAAATTCCCTTGTACCAAGCTTGGCCGCTACGGATTAACACGTACATCGCCCAGCACTATCTGCATAATCAACGATAAGACGGGTGCGCGCATCACCAAAGCTTGGAATACGGGAAGACAACTGATGGACAGACACAGATAAGAGATACTTTCTGATAAAGTAACGAATTGTTACTTTTGGAACACATTGTCATTTGAGGTTAACGACATGTTCGCGAGTCTGTACGCAAGGCATCGTATATATTATTGCCATATATGGTAATACGTGACATTTTGCTTTACGCACCTTATTTCACGTGGAATATTTTGAAAGCACCACACCCGAACCCGCCTGTTTGAAAATGATTGGAGCGTTTATTTAACTCCATAGCCAAAAGGTGCGGGGAGACCGGGAATATAACCTGACACGTTTTAGTGTTATTCCACTGTGAAGATCGCTTTCCAAGATACCAGACCTTGCAAGAGTGAAGCCTAGAATTCAGAATTCCTTCTTAACATACCGGACATCTTTTAATGGAGAATTGTGGACGGACGTTCATAACACAGGAAATCTCTTTCATATTAAATAAGAAAACGGGGACTGAGGAAACTGAAAGACCACACACGAAGTTAGTGAGGGAACTTATTAAATTAACAACGCGTGAAAGAGGCCAATTCAAGTCTCTTTTATTCACCTGAGCAAAAAGTCTGTGAGCCAGGATTGGCGTAAGTTGTCATTTTACATTCTATATTTTATTACTAACATGTGAACTATCATATATATGTATATTGCCATGTGAATTCTAATATGTGAAAATCGCCAGTGGATGTCCCAGTCAATTGAGGCTGGCAACCTCAGCGTATAGAATAATGATTCATGAACCACCACTGCACGGGCGGGTGATTACTTTATTGCTAGTTTCTTAAGGAGAACTAAAAGCAGAAAGTAGTCCCAAGTTCCATGCGGATCAGGAAGGGAAAGATGAAAGAAATGATGTACATTTTAAGTATAATACCTACAGTTTCAAAGCAGCGTAAATGTCCCTATAAACATATTCACTTTAAAGTTAATGTAAGCTTTCAAGCTTTAACCCAGTGTAAATGTCTATGTGAAAATATTCATTTTAAAGTTAATGAAAGTTTCAAACTTTTCAACTCAGTGTAAACATAAATGAAAACATATTCAATTTATATTGTGAACACTTTTCAATCAGTGGAAATGTAAATGTAAACATATTCTATCTGTATTATTAACCTTTTCATTTAAATGTAAAGTAACTAGGAAAGATAATCTATTTAAATGTAAAGAAAGTTTTATCCCGAGAGATTAAATTTAATTCTAATCGAGGGTAAATACTGAGATATATGGGATGGTAGAATAGAAGAGGGGGGCACATAAGTATGTGTCGGGAAACGCAATACTTAGGAGAGCGTTTCGTTTCTATTCTTTATCATAGTTATTGGTATCACCAGCAGAAAGTACTATCTCTGGAACCAAGTGAAGGTAGAATTGGCCTGACGTTGTGCGAGACGCCATCATAAGAGGGTCTTATAGACAGACGCAGGACCAGCTTGGCCGTTACTCCTTGAAGTTCTATGAACGTGCAGCGATTTAACCTTGACCAGCGACTAGCGAGAGCAGTGTGAACAGAACCCATCAGCGGAGGCAGAAACTACTGTTGGCAGCTAAGTGAAAAATATACGCTGCCAAAGTAAACTTCCTTCATAAAAATTCTATCATCTATCAATGATGAATCCTTTCTTTTAAACTATTCAATTTATTTTTAAACTGTTAAAACTTAAGTGATTATTAAATTTTGTTATTTGTAATGTTACAAATTTAACTTCGACTGACATAAATTTCAGATTTACTGAAAGAATAGTGTCAAGAGTGTGTTTGTGGTAAAACTGGGTATACATTGCATTCATAAATAACAGTAAAAGTAACTGTGTATAGAATAATTGAATAATTGAAAGAAACAAAAGTCGCTGTAACAAAAGTTAAAGTTAAGGAAATAAGAAGTTCACATGGTGCGGCTAATTAAGTGTTGTAAATTTGTGATTTTACTAGTAGTAGCTGTTGTGCATTTGTATAGCTTTGTAAACAGACTTTTCGCTCAGAATGGCAGAGTCCCAAAACCACCATGCCTTTTACCTTAATCTAGACCGCGAACTCGGGTTTTCAGCTAAATAACTTTCTGACTTCGTGCTTACTTCGGTGCGAGAACAGAAAGAAAAAGATGAAGAAGATACGGAAAGGGCAGAAAAGGAGAAGGCTCTTGAAAGAGAAGAGAGAAGGATGGCCAGAGAGCACGAAAAAGCACAAGATGAAGAGAAGGAAAAGCAAAGGGCTTTTTTGAGGAGCAAAAAGCTGACAAAAAGGGCTCACGAAGCCGCGGAGAGAGAAAAAGAAAGAGCATTCGCTACGGAAAAGGAACTGGCCGAAAGAGCATTCGCTAAGGAAAAGGAACAGGCCGACAGAGCCCACGCTATTAGATTGAAGGAATTGGAAATCGAAGGAAGAATAGTAGATTCTAGTTCTAACAATAGCGGGTCTTGCAGTTCTTAAAGTAGCGATGGAGGAACCATCTCTCAGGCGGTGGCGCCTAGTGCGGGTTCCTTCTAATTAGATGTCTATTCTGAGGCTTCAGATGAAATAGACATCTATCTCTCTAGGTTTGAATCCTTAGCAGCTACATGGGACTTGGAACGAGAGAGATACAACATGAAGCTATCCCAGATTCTGAGGGGATCTGCTTATGATTGTCACGGATTTCCTACCCTGCTTTGCAGTAGTGGTTCAACAATAGCCAAAACTCAAGAGTATATAAATGGGTCGTCAAAGGTGTTTACTTTCGCACAAGATTACTCTTGGCAGAGACGTAGATAGAAGTGTAATGGGATTCTATCCAAAGGGTGTCTTCACAAGATAATTCAGAAGTCAAGAACACTGTGGCATAGCGATGAGCAATGGTTAACTTATATCTGTCCGTCGCCTTTTGTGAAGGATTTAAGCAATGGTTGTTAGCCCGTTCAAACCCCCAGCTGAGTTAATTCAGCGAATTTCCACTTATAATGGTATAGCTCTGTTTAGAGGTAAATTTATGTCTAGGTATTTATATATAAATATTAAATATTCTGGCACATATATTGGCTTTCATACATATAAAACTGAAGCGACTATGATTGTTTAGTTTTAAAACAACATGTAACAATTTTAATAATGAATTAGTCTTTAACAGTTAAAATAAATATGGAAAATTTGGTGAAATTTTATATTGGAATCAAATTTTCTCCTCACGGAAAATAAATAGAGGGTTTTATCAATGTCCGTTTCTGTCGACTGTTAATAAGCACTTAGCTTGTCTACGTGAGTCCTGCCGCCGTTGTATCGTCACTTTTCTGGTGATGCGGGCACTTCTTCGCATAACTCGTCTTATGTAGGTGGTCAGTGTTGATTCCCTGCTCTCTCAACTAAGGGCGTAGAAACATCAGTCTTACCGCTTCGTCCTCGAACGGTCTTATAGCTTCGTTCCACAAACTATTGGGCAAAATAGGAAACAAATGCCCTTGCTAAGTACATTTGTTTGAAGCACTCTGACAGGCTCACTCTTCCGTTGTCCACCCACCAATGTTAATCTCTCAGAAGAACTAAATTTTTGAGCACATAACGTAGCTCAATGAATATGATTAAAATTCACCAATATTATTCTGTGTATTAACTGGTAAATGTGTCTGGACAGCGTGAATAATGATTGGTGCCTGAATTAACAAGTTACATAAATCTCACAAAATGATATGCTACACTTGAGGCACATATGATGTAGTCTTCACTCATCACTGCTCCAGCCGGAGTCTGGGGGGGGGGGATGACCTCTGCAGTCGGGTTTTCCCTACACGACTAGCAAGAAACAATCACCAGTACTTGCTGTAGTGGTTCACGGATATACTCTTTTCATATGTTGAGGTTGCCAGCCTCATTTATAACCACTAAGCAATAAACATGTCAAATTTCACATTTGTAAAATAAATGTTCACGACTTACCCCAAAGTTTTGGATTATACAATCTCCTTGCACATCTTTGGATGGACGCAGCTCTGTATTAGAAGCTTCGAAATCACTTTGGTCTGGGAAATTAGAGTTAATTCCTCTGACGGCGGGTGTTCTGCGACATCACTTGGCCTGGGAAAACGTGTGTTTAATTCCTCTATGACTTGGTCTGGGAAATTAGAGTTAATTCCTCTGACGGCGGGTGTTCTGAGAAATCACTTGGCCTAGGAAAACTTTAATTCCTCTATGACTTGTGATCCAATACCTAGGTTTCCAGTCTTGTTATTTTTAAGTCCTGGTCCCTTAAGTATCCAGTCTCGGTATTTATAAAAGCGGGCTTATTTTTTAAGGTTTTAAGTTTCCCAAATACTTCGATCTGCCACTTATAAGTATGGAATTCTTGGTCCGATCCTTCTCTTTCTGGCTTTTTGGGAGTTGCTCGTTTGAAGATGCGAAGCTGTCTGTTCTGTGTCTCTGAGGTTGCTAGATTATATCTCTCTTTCTCAGTTCCATCACAGATTGTGTTTCCGCCGAATTTTCCCATGGAATTCATGGTTTATTCCGGCATCTCAAATCAAACCAATCAAATCTCTTTAGCACTGGGTTGGGGTGTTTTAATTCAAAATATCCCCCACGTGTTTTAAAATATTACATTTAATATTACACGTGTGACATCTGTCTAATAAGTCATAATACTTCCGATGGCATCTTCATACAAACAAATCTGTGACTCATCCCTCGATAACACCTTCCGCCCTGACGGGTTATCTATAATCTTGATACAGACAGGGGCCAGCGGAAGCGAATTACGTATTTATCACCTATGTTTCGTCTGTCTACCAGACAAGGTAGCCGACAGACAATGTGGCTTTCTTTAAGTCTATCGTGTACTCCCGTCTTGTGCAAACACAGGAATGGTCGTCATTTACCTGGAGTCAAATGTTGGACCGTCACGTTCAAAGGGGTCAGCCGGCTTATGTGATAACGTATAATCGGCTGGCCGGTCTAATTACATGGCACAAAGTGAACTTAGTCTGGGATGGTAAACAAGATAAAGACAGTCCCATAGCAGATACTTCCGTAGGGAATTGGAGTGTTAGAGACTTCTCCCTACTAGATTCAGCATAGAGAGTAAAATTATGAATGAAACGGCAACAATTATGCCAAATTAAAGGACGATGAAATAGAGAAATAAAGAAATGAACAGATACTTCCGGAGTGAGTCGAGAGTTATAAAAAAGCACGACTGATTTCGTCACAATGATGAATTTCTCAAGATGATCGTGGAAGAACAGAACAACTACGACATGTTGAAGAAGGCTCTGCTTCAGCATTTTATGCTTAACGCAGAGACTTTTCGTTGTTAACTCCGTGAGGCTAAGAAGTAAAAAGACGAATCTTTTAGACAATTTTCGACACGACTAGAAACGTACTTGGAGAGGTGGAGATCCCTCAGCATCTTCGATGAATCTTTTGAAGGGTTAAAAGCGATGATTCTCGTGGAGCAGTTCAAGGACTCGCTCATCCCTGACAGGAGATGGTTCCTGGCGGAGCACGGGGCCGAAACTCTTCAGCAGGTGGTACTATTTGCTGGTAGGTACAAGAGCGCTCAGTCGGAAGTGAACCCGTCTAAAAGGCGCCACCACGATAGGCACCCGAAACGAAAGGATTAACCAGATGAAAACTCCAAAGCACGGACGACACAACACACAAAACAGCACACCAACAGCAACAACAACCACAAGATCACCAGAGGCAGAAATAGAGCAATTCAGCCTAGGGAACTGGACGACGATATTGTAAATCGTGCAAAACTGACACGCATTTCACATCGGACTGCAAGAGGCCGAAATCAGGCCCTTATAATGTCGCTTGCCTGATCAGGAGGCCGATAGGTAAACATGACCCCCAGGCACATGAACAAAATCCTAGTTACCCTTCTATTACGGAGCAAGTAACCGTTGGTAATCACACCATTCGGTGCTTGTATGATTCGGGTCTCGAATACTCGGCTCTAGTTTCCCCATCCTTGGTGAAGACCTACCGATATACTGGTAAAACTGTAGAAATACAGGGGCCCCTGAAGAGTATAAAGCCAATGCTTCTTCCGGTTGTGGAAATTGATGTCTCAACCCGATATGTCCTGGGAAAAATCAATGCCACAGTTTTAGACGATTTAGTCGGGTGCCGCGCTGGTGTAATGGCTACAACGTTGTACTGGCGACCAGGTTTTCAAGGTTCAAGCCCGGGTGTCAGCGTTTGAAGGAATGTTTACGACCGGGAATTTGACTGAATAACCTGAACGGCTTCTGCACATAAACCATCTGTGGATGGGAAGGGGCGAAGCTCCTGACCGGGTTGGAAGGAAATTCCACTGACCCCCCAGCCTCGCAATGACATGTCATTGGGTCAAAAGGGCTGGAAAGCTCGAATGCCGCCGGTTAGAGAAAGAAAGAAAGACGATTAAGTCTCTCCTCTCATTTTAGGGAGGAAATATGTGTTTCTTGGAGATTCCTCAGGTGACTCCAGGCCGACACAAAAGATAGAGAACCCAGGACACGCCTCAGCGGCCCCTGAGTTGTCATTTTTACACAGCATGAATATTTCAGATCTGAAGCAGGCACAAAGGGCAGATCAAACCCTCAAGTCTTGCTTTTCCAAGCTGTATGGAAATTACTCCCATATTCCACAGGGAGCATGTTACCAGGAGAAAGGTTTGGTATTTAGACGGGTGGGGAATAAGAGACATTTAGTTGTTCCATTACCATATCGCACCCGCCTAATGCAGGAAATGCATTTAACCATGCCCCATCCCATTAAAGGTTCATATGCCCTGGTAAAACAGGTCTCCATCTGGCCAGGTTTGCGACATGATGTTCGACAGTTTGTGCGAGATTACTCTGTTAGCCATAGCCCGGACAACCAGAAGGGCGAAACTACAAAGAAAGAGTCTGAGCAGTGTAACCAACAACCAAAGTTGGATAACTCGCACCTCAACTCGACATTTCTATGTAGTAAAGCAGAGTTACGACGAGCGCAGATGGAAGACATTACCTTAGCGCCATACTCTGAACAGAGTCAGAGCAAGATAACCCATACTTCAGTTGGAACTTTCCATACAGAGGATGGAATTATTTTTCGACCGGCGAGGCAAGGGAAGCAACTCGTGGTGCCTCTCCCCTTAAGAACCTCCGTCAAGAAAGCGGCTCATGTTTTATCATCGGGAGAACATGTTTCAGTAGGAACTACGATGAGTAACCTTCAAGAGGTTTACTTTTGGCCAAAACGGTGGGCAGGCGTGCGTGAGTACATTGAAAACTGCACACACTGCCAAGCGAGAAACTCAGTCACTCGCCACCAAGATAAAGGAAGAGAGAAAAACTCTACGGGAGAGAGAGAACCCGGTAGACAGTAGAACCCATCGAGAGTTGACCGCCCCATAGCTAGATATTCTACAGATCTCTTAGTTGAGGGCGTAATGTGACAGAATGGGCGACCCCTTTCGATCTCTGTTTCACTACGGCAGTAATAGGTGCATTTGGGGTACTGATTTTATTGCGTGCTTTCAATTCTCGAACATTCTTTCTTTCTTTCTATACCATGTAGCAGATAGTTCATATTTTCAAGTATTCTTTCACTACTTTCAGTATATTGTCTTGTCTGTTATCTGACACTCTTTGTGGATGATAAACACCTCACATTTGCAATGAGAAGTAGAGATACTATTACGAGAGGCAGATTGGTAAAATTCCCTTGTACCAAGGTTGGTTGCTACGGATTAACACGAACATCGCCAAGCGCTGTCTGCCTAATCACCAATAAGACGGGTGCGCGCATCACCAAAGCTTGGAATACGGGGAGACAACTGATGGACAGACACAGATAAGAGATTACTTTCTGATAAAGTAATGAATTGTTACTTTTGGAACACGTTGTCATTTGAGATTAACGACATGTTCGCGAGTCTGCACGCACGGCATCGCATATTTTATTGCCATATATAGTAATACGCGACCTTTTGCTTTACGCACCTTATTTCACGTGGAATATTTTGAAAGTACCACACCCGAACCCGCCTGTTTGAAAATGATTGGAGCGTTTATTTAACTCCACAACCAAAAGATCCATGGGAGACCGGGATCATAACCTGACATGTTTCAGTGTTATTCCACTGTGAAGATCGCTTTCCAAGATACCAGACCTTTCTAGAGTGAAGCCTAGAATTCAGAATTTCTTTGTAACATACCGGACACCTTTTACTGGAGAATTTTGGACGGACTTTCATAGCCCAGGAAATTTCTTTCATATTAAATAAGGAAACCGGGACTGAGGAAACTGAAGGGCTACACACGAAGTCAGAGAGGGAACTCATTAAATTAACGACACCCCAGACGCGTGTAAGAGGCCGATTCAAGTCTCTTTTATTAATCTGAGCAAAAGGTCTGTGAGCCAGGATTGGCGTAAGTTGTCATTTTACATTCTATATTTTATTACTAACATGTGAACTAACATATATATGTATATTGCATTGTGAATTTTAATATGTGAAAATCGCCAGTGGATGTCCCAGTCAATTGATCCTGGCAACCTCAGCGTATAGAATAATGATTCATGAACCACCGCTGCACGGGCTGGTGATTGCTTTATTGCTAATTTCTTTGGAGAACTAAAAGCATAAAGTAGTCTTAAGTTCCATACGGAGCAGGGAGGGAAAGACGAAAGAAATGATATACATTCTGCCCTTCCTTTCTCTCGTCTTTTATACTGATTTAATTTACTCTCACATGCATTTTACCCATCAATGTAAAAGAATTCAACGTTGTAAAGATAAAATAATAGCATACTCACATTCACAGTATCTTATTATAAACATGAAATAAAATTATCTGAAAAGTACAAACTAACTATTACCATCAAATTAAAATATGTTGAAAAGTACAAACATCATCATTAAACCTACATTCGATATTATATCATTTGTTCGGAAAAATAATCACATTAGGGGGCAGATAATCAGAACTCATAAAGTATTCGGAAAGTCTACGATTGTATGATGATGGACTGAGGTCGTTATTTTTTAGATAATGTGGAAGATGGTTCCAAAGATGAGCAGCAGAGTAAGCTAAGCTTTTCTTGAATAAGTCAAGCCTAGGCTTGGGCACTTGTATTTTGTTAAGGCGTTGACTGCGTCTTTAATTGTATTTGAACATTGGCCAAAGATATGTTGGAGCATTCTGTGACAGGATTTTGTGAACAAATTTAGCTTTGTTGAACAGAAAGCGCTTTCTTAGGGGCATTATTTTGAGATCTTTATATAGATCTACACACTATGTTTGGCAGTTGCCAGAAACTAGACGCACTGCACGCTTGTGTAGTGAATGGATTCTTTTTGTGTTGGACATAGAGCAACCATCCTAGATTGTGGAGCAATAGTCATGGTGTGTTTGTATGTGAGATATATAGAATAATTTTCGTGCTTATTCATCTAGGAAATGTTTGATTTTAACTAACTGGTAAACTTTCTGTGCCGTTTGCTTGGTCAGTGCATGTACATGTGAGTTCCAATTTAGATGCAGATCAATGACTATACCTAAACCTTATATTCATTAACGTTTTTGTGGTGGATTTGATGTTATGAATTGTTGTAGGTATTATTATATTTATATTAATTGAGATTAGCTATGAAGGTCCCTGAATTTACCCAATATTATTGTGAACTTTTCAGGGTACCTTTCCGTTACCTCCTCTTTTATCTCATTTAAAATGTATTTATATTATTATATTAAATGACTTCGTTTAGTGTCTAGGGTTATGAATGTAGAGTGTAATGTACAAAATCAACAAACATACAAACAAATAGTTTATTATTCACAACAGCACACAGTACTACCACAATAACATACAAACGACACTCTAAAAGGCTATCTTATTTAAGACTGTGGTTAAATTTTGTGTAAATATTATTTTTACAATTTTATTATCCTGATTCTAATTGATTTGGAATCAGGATTGACAATTTAAAAGTGAAATCAAAATAATCAATTACATCAGTCAAATAGCACAATAGATCCTCTGCCCATACATAAAAATATTATTCTCATATACGTCTGTAGTGTTCTCCTACTTTAAGGAAATACTGGTAGTACCACTAGGTTGTTGTTTGAATCATATCCTTTTAATAATGTTTGTTTCTATCTGTCACTTGTGGAACTATTAATATTTGTCCCAATTTTATTCAATGTCACTTCTTATATTTCTTCTTATAAAGTCCTGTAGTTGAGCTTTCAGGTGCCGAACGAGAACTTATCTTTGCAGTAGAATATAGGTTGAACCTTTCCTCTGCTCGCTTGACAATCTGTTCCCTGTTTGATAGGCAATGGCCACTAGCATGGGCTCGCAGTAAACAGGCAGAGTCCTGAATCAATCAGTTTTCAAGCGTTTGGTACCACATTAACGTCAGTACCCAGGACCTCTGAAATGTGAAGGTATGCATCCTTCGTAATATCTAGCATTCACTAATAGTCCACAGTTAATGACATGTACATTACAAACAAACAAAAAGGATCATACCCTTATACAAACCTATGCCACCATTTTCTTTTGATGTGACAATGTACACCAGTATTCCTCTCCCCTAATAGTTACAACGCCACTGCAATTCCAGCTGTAATCTCTTCCATATAATAGGATAGGTGTTACGCTCCTTTATGACAATCATACATATTCTTGTATTTTTACACCTCTCTGACAGTCTATCACATGGTGGATCAATCTTTAGGCTTTGCCTCATGTTCGCTATAGACCCACTCATGTCCAGACATATATTATTATTTCACATTCAATTTTTATATAAAATACAGATTAATAAATGTCAATCTTACCACAATGTTCAATGAAATACACAGAGACGATGACTGACACAGTTTCGATCTGTTTTGTTGCCCAGGCTGTCCAGAAATGTATTTAAAAGCACAGCCTGATCTCATCTATCACTGTTGAAACTTTTCTAGAAATGGCGCCCCCCCCCCTAACGCTTATTCTGACAATATCGATTCAGTTGGCCAATCACTTTTAATTTTACAAGGGTAAACAGTCTTTCAAAAAATATCATTCAAACTTTTCCTACGTTACTAGGCTATTTATGTTTATTCAAAGGTCAGCCAATAATATTTCGTCTCACTTCAAATGCCACCCAATCGGATTCACTGTACTATCTGAGCCTATCTGTCACCTACTTTTTTCCCAAAAAATATGCGATCCAATCTAAGCAGATATGACTTGACCTGACAGTATCATTGATCTCTATGTATGGTTTTATCAATAGTTGATTAGTAAAGGGACTATTTATATAACTAATAACATATTCTTGGTCAGCAAGTCTTCAGGTACACGAATCTACGATTTTTAAGGGGCTATGTGGGTTGGTTCAAAATTCTATCTTTTTTTCTATGTTAGTTGTTTATTTTTAAACTACCTCTCGTTCACTCTTTTTCCATGTAATATCAAGCTGAATACGAGAGCTTAGGTCATTCACAATAAGAGCTTAACATGTTTACATGACCGTAGTGTCCACAATTCTAACTTTTTCATTGTATTTGGGGAAACCCATAAGGCAAGGCTTGCCCCTGTGCTAGAGTTGGCTTTTAGTTTAAAATCAATGCGAAACGAATTAGCATTTCATCTATCCTTGCCCCTCCTCGTTCCACAATGCATTTTAGGCAAATATTTTCTTAGAACTAGGAAAAGTGGGTGTTTATGTCAAGGACGAATGTGAAAAATTTTGGGTACCGTTTTGTTCGGCTATTCGTTAGCAAATAATAATCTGAAGGCGTAGGCGACACCAACCGTTCTAGCAGAAAATTCTTTTTCACTTTCTTATCTTTGCCTTCATGCCCTATACTGTTATATATTAATTTAGATATTGTATTTAGAAATCACTATAGTTTTCAATTGGTGAGGTACCAATTTAGATCTGCAGTGTGGTTTTCTCTGAATTTTGTAATTTTTGTCTAATTAACATGCATTATGTTTTAATGAAATTTATTAGCATGCAATTTCCGTGGCTCCATTTAATCAGATTATCTGTATCTTTTTGTAGCGATAGATCGAGTGTGTTACAACTTGTATCACTCGTGTAAACAGTACAGTCATCAGCAAATAGGTCGCAGGATGAGTGCTCGGCGTGTAGTGTAAGGTCATTAATGTATATGGCAAAAAGTAGAGGACCAAGAATAGAACCCTGAGGAACGCCGGTATTTATTACGGTTGGGTTTGAGCAAAAGTTATTGTACGAAACTACATGTTTTCTGTCTGACAGAAATGAATTAATTATCGTCACTAGTTGAAGGTTTACTTTTGATGTTTCTAGTTTTCTAATTAAAATAGCGTGATCTGTCATGTCAAGTGCTTTCTAAAGTCTACAAAAACTGCCCCACATATGTGATCGTTATTAATATTTAACTGCCAGTTGTCAATCATCTTAGGTAGAGCTGTGTGACATGAATGTTTAGGTCTAAACCCCGACTGACTATCAATTAGCAAGTCGTTGTTAACTAGGTGTAGTGGTGTTATTTTATGTAAGTGTTTTTCTAGTGGTTTGGATAGCGATGATATTAAAGAGATTTGCCTATAGTTACCAAGGTTATTATTGTCGGAAGAGCCAGGTTAGAAGAGAGGATATACCTTAGCAACTTTGAAATGCCACGGAAAGTAACTCCTTGCGATTGTATATGTATTTCAGCGAATCACCAATAGCTGGAGCCGCATAACGAAGTATTCGATTACTGAGTCTGTCAAGTCCTGATGAGTTATTATCTTTAAGGCCTAGAAGATAGTTATACACCATTAACTGTCATAAACGGAGTGTTTGATGGAATTGTGTTTGTACATTTGTTCTCACAAAATGCTGACAGCCTGCTTAAGTCACAAGGGGAATTTGGTATTGTAGATTTACAGTAAGACTGTTTATTTCTGCCTGAAGGTAATTGCTGAAGTCTGTACAAGTAAAATAAGTATTAATAATTATTATTAAATGACGAGTCTGACATATTTCGATTGTTCGCCAAAGTGTTGATTGCTTTCCATATATCTTTACTGTTTGTTTTGTTCTGAACCAAATTTTTAAAGTAATTTTTCTTTTCTCTACGAATTAAATATTGCACTTTGTTCCTCTGTGCTCTGTATATGTTAAAGCCCTTGTTTGTGCGAGCTTGATCTCTCTGCCTCGTGGCTTCTAGCACTGCTTGTGTGATCCACGGAGATTTGATCTGTCGTTTCACACGAACTTCTTTAGTTGGTGCGTGGTTAACAAACACACAATGAAATATACGTGTCAAATGGGCAATGGCGTCATCGGGATCAGAAAGCTGGTAAACACTGGCTAGAGGTGCAGTTCGCAAATCATGTAAAAATAGTTCACGGTTGAAATTTGTAAAACTTCTAAATTTAATACTGATATGTTTATTTCTTGGAGCTTTATATTTATTCTTTGACCACGTGCAACATATTGGATAGTGGTCACTCATCGCGACAGTAGGAACAGAGCATTCTATAATGTATCCTGCACAGGTGACGTAGATGTGGTCAATTGTTGTGGATGATGTTTTTGTTACCCTGGTAGGCTGGTTGACTATTTGTTTTAGGTTGTATAATAGTATGATGTTTCCCCATGTTTGGTTTATGTTGTGCATGTCGATGTTGAAATCGCCTAGAAGAATAATTTCTTTGGCAGTGGTAAATACTTTATCCATGCACAGCGGCCACACCCCGGCACACCACCTCGACTGGCGGGCTAAACCAGGTGAGGGTAGCCGAAGGGCATTAAAACCCTCGGTGAAAAACAGGGCTTGTCTACCTAGCATGTGAAGACTGGATTTGGCGGACTATGCGGACGAAGCCATCAGCTGGCTAAACGGATATGAAGGCAACTACCAGCAGCGCGGAGTGGAACGCAAAGAGCGCGGCGAATCACTTAGAACGCCCTGGTCATCCACTGCATCCTGTGTTGTCTCCAGTCGTCTCGATAATATCGTGCCACTGGACCAGATAATTCAGGACGAGAGAGTGAGGATGACGATTAGCGCAAATCTTCCTCACTTAAATCCAATTACAGCGCAAGTCACAGCTTCAGACAGAAACATACAGACACTACACTTAAAGACCTGTGGCGATGGGGGAGTGGCGAACCAGAAAGTGTGGATACACTCAAGCTGCAGCCACAATCCTGCACACAGGCGGCTCAGGCCATAGGGTCGTTTCTCGCTGGAACTTTGAAGCAGCGGCAAGATCCGGCAGCCCCCTGAGCGACTGAGCAGCCCTCTTTAGGATCACTCTGCTCACCTCCATGGCATGAGGAAGGGGCTAGAAAAGGTGCCCTGAACATAGCCTGCTTCAACCTACTCTGACCAGCTTGACGCGGCTGGAGGGTATCCCAATCATGCGTTCGAACAAAAAAATAAGAAAAAAATGAAGGTGCTTACCTTCGGCACGTGGAACGTGCGAACACTACTCGACAATACCCTGGCCGACAGACCTGAAAGACGGACTGCACTTGTGGCCAAAGAACTGGCGCGCTATAATGTCGATATAGCAGCCCTAAGTGAGACACGACTACCAGAAGAAGGTCAGATTACTGAAATTGGAGGTGGCTACACATTTTATTGGAGTGGCCGGGACAGCAAGGAACGGCGTGAGGCTGGCGTTGGATTCGCCATTAAATCTCATATCGTACGTAAACTTGTCAAATCTCCTAAGGGCATTAATGATCGCCTAATGACCCTTCATGTCCCACTAGGAAGCAACAGAAGTGCCACACTGATCAGTGCATATGCCCCAACAATGACAAACCCAGAGGAAACAAAAGAAAAATTTTATGACGAACTTAACTCTATTATCTCATCAGTTCCTAAATCTGAGAAACTTATTATTCTCGGCGACTTTAATGCCAGAGTAGGCACTGACCACAACACCTGGGAAGGAATACTTGGAAAACATGGCATAGGCAAATGTAATAGTAATGGGCTCCTATTACTCAGCCTGTGTGCCACACATGATTTGTCCATCACGAACACCATGTTTCGCCTACCCACTCGAAATAAAACAACATGGATGCACCCCCGCTCCAAACAGTGGCATCTCATTGATTATGTCATCACGAGAAGGAGCGACAGACGTGATGTGAGAGTGACCAAGGCCATGTGTGGTGCCGAATGCTGGACTGACCACAGGCTGATTGTATCAAAACTCAACCTTAACATACAGCCCAAGCGAAGACACCAGAGTCAGAAACCCATGAAGAGGCTCAACGTCACAAAACTTAAAAGCGAAGCAACCGCAGAGAGCTTCTCAAGGGACTTGGACAGCCGTCTGAGGGACGTTGAGCTCGGTCAAACCACTATAGAGGAAAAATGGGCCACTCTAAAGAACACTGTGTACTCTGTAGCCTCTGAGAGCTTGGGATATACAACACGCAAGAACCCTGACTGGTTTGATGAGAATGATGTAAATATTAAAACACTGCTGGCTGAAAAATATCGCTTGCACAGAGACTATCAAAGCAACCCTTCCTCAACATCCAAAAAGGCAGCCTTTACCAACATACGCAGAGTTGTCCAGAATAAGCTCAGGAAGATGCATGATGCATGGCTCAGCAATAAAGCAGACGAGATACAGAGATATGCAGACAGAAATGACTCAAAGCGCTTTTATGATGCCCTGAAAGCAATTTATGGCCCTCAATCGAATCAATCATCACCGGTCCTAAATGCTGATGGCATGGCATTGCTCACTGATAAAACGCAGATTTTGGAACGCTGGGCACAACACTTCAATGCCATCTTAAATTATCCATCAACCGTGAACGACCAGGCCATTGCAAGCATACCGCAAGTTACAGTCAACGATAGACTTGACCTTCCACCCAGCTTGGAAGAGGTCAAGAAAGCAACCAGTCTACTGTCCAGCGGCAAAGCCCCTGGATCAGATGCTATTCCTGCTGAGATTTATAAAGCTGGAGGCAGCATGCTGCTGCAGAGATTAACAGACCTCTTCCACTCAGTCTGGGATGAAGAACAGATACCACAGGAATTGAAAGATGCCACCATTGTTCACATATACAAGCGAAAGGGAAATCATCAATCATGTGATAACCATAGGGGAATCTCCCTATTATCTATTGCGGGCAAAATCCTGGCTCGAGTCCTGCTCAATCGCTTGACTGTTCATCTCGAATCGCAGGACTTACTTCCAGAGAGTCAGTGTGGTTTCCGAGCAGGCCGCGGGACCGTCGATATGATATTTGCCGCTCGCCAACTTCAGGAGAAATGCCAGGAACAGTACAGTGACCTATACACAACATTTATTGACTTGACCAAGGCCTTTGACACTGTCAATAGGGATGGACTATGGAAAATTATGGCGAAATTCGGCTGTCCCGATAAGTTCATCTCAATTGTCCGCCAGTTTCATGAAGGTATGATGGCTCGCGTATTGAATGATGGAGAACCTTCTGAACCCTTTCCGGTCACAAACGGTGTCAAACAGGGATGTGTGCTCGCTCCGACACTATTCAGTATGATATTTGCTGCCATGCTGTCTAACGTTACGCATGGCAGTAGTGACGGCGTACACATCAGATACAGGACAGATGGGAAGCTGTTTAATTTGAGACGATTACAGTCCTTTACAAAGGTGAATGAAACAATGATCTCTGACCTTGTCTTTGCGGACGACTGTGCCCTCAACACCTGCACAGAACTAGACATGCAGAACAATATGAGGAGGCTTTCTGTAGCGTGTGATGACTTTGGTCTTACCATCAATACGAAGAAATCTGAAGTAATGTTGCAACCTGCTCCTGGGAAACCTTACTGTGAACCAAATATCACAGTAAAGAACCAACGTCTCCAAGTGGTGGACAGCTTCACTTATCTAGGCAGTACCCTTACCAAAGATGCGAATATCGACGCCGAGGTCAACAACAGAATTGCAAAGGCAAGTGCAGCTTTTGGAAGACTAAGAGTAAATGTCTGGGATCGACAAGGAATTAGTGCCGCCACCAAGATAAAAGTATATCATGCAATAGTGCTCACTACCCTCCTGTATGCCTGTGAAACATGGACAGTGTATAGCAGACACGCCAAGAAGCTTAATCATTTCCACATGAGCTGTCTTCGCAGGATACTCAGGATCAAGTGGCATGATAGAGTATCTAATTCTGAGGTCCTCAACAGAGCACATATCTCAAGCATCTACACATTGCTGCAGAGGGCCCAAATTAGATGGGCCGGACATGTTGTTCGCATGCCCGAAAAACGCCTCCCAAAGCAGTTGATGTACAGCGAACTCTCTATGGGTAAGCGAACAGTAGGGGGACAAAAGAAACGCTTCAAAGACACACTGAAAGCATCGTTGAGCAGCTTCAAAATTGATGTCTCCTCCTGGGAGACTATCGCACATGATCGCTCTGCCTGGCGGACAAACGTTACTCAAGGCGCTCGCATTGCAGAACAGAATTTAGCTGATAAGGCAGAAGGCAAGCGTGCTGCAAGAAAAGTCAGAATGCGCAGCAACACTACTATCGACTCTAACCATGGTTGCCCCGTATGTGGATGGCCTGTAGGGCCAAAATAGGACTAATTAGCCACATGAGATCACGGCACAGAGGTCTCACAATTCAAGTCTGAAGCTGTCGCCATCTATTTCTAACCATATGCACTCGGTCTCTGCTGTCTCTAAATCGTTTCTGCGGCGATAACTAATAGAAGTGAAAATATTTACCACTATTCCTGTTTCTAGCTTTCTACTTGAGTCTCGCCGAATAGTTTTAAAGCCATTTAGGGTTATTTCATCATCTGATATTTTATCGTTTAAACGACTTTCGGAAAGTCCAAAAACATGCAAATTTTGATTCAGAATTCGTATAAGTTCAGGAAGTTTGCTTAACCCCTCAACACGGCCAAGAGTGCTTCTTCGTTAATTGACGCCCACTTACTTGCACATTATTTAGGCCCAATGTTATTCCTAACCTCATGTTTCTGAGTGTTTCTTTTGGTCTTCCTTTTTTCCGCTTACCCTCAGGAACCCAAGTGAGCGCCTGTAGTGGTATTCTGTTGTTTTGCATTCGTAGGACATGACCGATATATGACCATCGTCTTTTCCTTATATAGTCGGAGAGTTATGTATGCTGGGTCGGTAAATGTTCAGATGGTCAAGCCGTAGACCATCCTTAATTAGCCATTGTGTCTGATTGGTATGCATTTTATTTTGGCGAAAGGTTTAAAAATGAAAATAACAAAAGCAGTTTTAAATACGAAACCCACGAAAATTTAAACTAATTAACGTCACCAAGTAAGTGAAAATACAAATGTTAGTACTTAACGTACGAACACTTGGTACAAGTATTGCTAAAAATTACAATTAACTGAAATTGTCAGTAGTATATTAAAATAGTAACACAAAAGTAGGCATGCACATTTTAACACCACAACACTAAAATTCTAACTAAGTAATTTAAGCAACACTGAGAGAATACGAATTAAAATTATTACAAAAAACAAAACTCAAGCAAGTAAGGAAAAAAATACTGTTGAAGGCCTGTAGCCAATGAAATTAGAGTGTTTTAAGAAAGTAACAAAGTACTTATTACTTTATGCGTTACAGTAATCAACTAATTTTCCAGGGGAGAGACGGCTTTGGTCGCAGGGATTAAGTCAATGAAAAAATATGAGTGTATTCATCATCGATTATGGATGTCTCTGTCAGGAACATAGTAGGGGCCGCGTTGCACAGACATCATTAGTTCTTGGCTGAGTGACGCAGGACTGAATTGCATCAGGTAGCCAAGTTCTGGGTTCCACTGAGCACGACCAGTAAGGTTACGGGAGGAAGCATGACGACTGTAGATTTCGTCTGTAATGGTTCCAACACTTGTAGGAGATTTTTGGGTCTGTGACATTGTGGCACTGCTTGTTGAACTGTCATATAATGTGTTTGTGAGGGGCTGTCTTACAGGTAGTGAAGGAAACATAACATCATAACGTTCGGCTTCCTGGTGGCGTTCTGTTTGTTATTAGGTAATTTGTTGGTTATAGGAGCGCTTCTTTGAGGGGCGGGTAAGGTGTATTGTGCATTTCATTTTTGTGATGGGCTGATCTCATGGTAGATCGGTTTGCGTTCTTTGTGTATGGTGGGTTGTCGTGTTGCGTTCGCTGCAGGTACTTAATATTTTTTGCTAGGATGCTGCTACCTAGTTTTGATGTATGTATTTGATCTATGTAAAGGCGTTTCTTTGGTGCTCCAGAGTTGCTTGTGAAGAAAGGACTATTGTTGATAAAGTCAATGTTGTTGTGT